>CM059208.1:27522961-27685461 GCA_030347435.1 Clarias fuscus
TACGGAATTCACTAATTTACAGATAAATCACAGCTTTAAATAAATAAAGTCTTGCACACTCAAGTATTTATCATGCTTTAATCTAGGAGATCTAACACACATACAGTATATCCACAAGTATGTGCACCCCTGACCATCACATCTACATGTCGCTCTTCCCCAAACTGAAGTAACAAAGGTCATATGGAAAGTCTTTTGCATGTATGATGTGTCAAGGTTGAACTGGAAGAACTCGAGTGTCCTTTACAGAGAAACTACAGGGCTTCTACTGTACATTTAATGTACTGGAAATACAGTATGCTAAGAACATACAGTAGTCCTTTCACCTTATTGTATTCTCCATGCTTGCAGTAGTCCATGTTTAATTGAATGGGCTACTTGCATTATACAGGGTAGCAATGGTAGCATCTAGTTAGCTGAGCAAACAAAATTTATAGAAGCGCTAACTAACAATGCTGCGCAAAAATTTGTTTAATTAATTTCAAACCTTGTCAAAGCAAAGTTTCTTTGTTGAGTACTTAGTACTTCTACTTGACTAAAAAGATATTTCTTTGACTTATTAGTCATTCTTCTACATGTAGTGGAGTACATTTTTTTTACCTAACTATTGAGTTTGTGTATTTTTCTTTCACCTCTGCCTGAATGTAGAAACATTGCAATATTCTCTAGTAGCACTATAAGGTCTTGCTAAAGTAGCATGGGTACACAGGTCCCTTGAAATAAAATCCCCTGGGAACATTACAGTGATTCTGAAATATTAAGCAACACACAGCACAGTAAACTCTGACCTCAGCTTACAAAATCTCCTACAAAACTGTCTGCTGTTACAGCCCATGTCTGAATACCAGTCTGCGCAATTCTGTTATACGAAACTCTGAGTTCTGTTCACTAAACCGCAGGAACTTTAGACTTTAACATTAATTAACCGACGATCTGTTCTGCCATTTTGTTGGAGTTATTGCTTAGTGACTTTGTTAAAGCGTTCTTATTTATTTCTACACACTGTAGTGATCTGTACAAGTCAGATTAATGTTCTGTTATCAAATTTTATTGTAAGGTGTCACTTTCTATAACAGTAACACTCATCTATTTCCAGGATTGGTGGAATAGATATTACACAATACTACTACTACTACTACTAATACTAATAATAATAATAATAGTAACAATACAAAAATGTTCTGTAAATATATACAAATATGCTATATTTAAGTAGAAACAATGTCTACTAGTATGATAACTTAAAAAACAACAATAAACATGGTGTGATGCACAGATCAGGCGGATGATGTGAGCATTTTTATTAGAGGGAGTGCGATCAGGAAGCCGATCTGAGGTCAAAGGGCACGGAGTGAGAGCAGGATTTCCTTTCTCCCCCTTCTTCAGAATCAAAGTCAGTGTCAGAGCAGGCACACAGCCCAAACATGAGACTGCTGACTGAGCAAAGTCATACAGAGGACCAAAACACACACACGCACACACATATGCAAAACACACCAAACACTACATCGCACCACTTTCACTTATTATGACATTCATTAAAACACACAACACGAAGATGAGGGATTGTTCATTCATATACACACACACACACACGCACACACACACACACACACACACACACACACACACACACACACACGTACACACACATACACAGACTGTTTAAAATGGACTCAGGTCTGAGTACATTTGTGTGTGTGTGTGTGTGTGTGTGTGTGTGTGTGTGTGTGTGTGTGTGTGTGTGTGTGTGTGTCGAAGTGTTTACACATGGTTGTGACTCATTTCCCTCTGTCATTATCTTCAGCTCAGTCTCCCACCCTAAACTTCCCTTCAACCACTACAAGACAGGAAACTGAATTACACGTGGAAACTGAATTACACGCTCTTCAATCCACCACTAAAACACACACACAACACACACTGTACCAATCCCTGCTCAGACCCCGCTCAGCCCCCTCCACCCCTAAGCCACGCCTCCCATCACAAGCCTGTATTATGTTGCTGATCATTAGTTGGATGTCCTTCAGTAATCTAATAGCAGAGTCATGTCTATATGAGATCCTCAGTAATCAGATTCCTTGGAGCCGCATCACTACAGGTGCTAAAGCTATCAGATTTAGTGATCTCACTCACTGTCTAATCAGCCAATCAAGTACTGTAGCAGGATTGGCTAAAATCATATAGGCAAAGATAGGGGGCGCTGCTAAGCATAAACCCAACCGCATTACTCAAAAATAATCCTTTATATATATATACTTTTCATGAATGTCTCTTGCATGTGAAACATGTTCATGTGTTGGGAAAACCAAATAATTTTCTGTCCAGTTTCAGATCATCAGTATTACTTATAAAACTTCTTTAGTCCCCTCGTGGTATCATCCATCAGTCCTGATTTTTGGTTTGGGTGCTGATATTGAAATTTGAATGAAATTTGAAATTTTATTGGCGCACAAAACACCAACACACTCACCCAGCAAAAGGACTTTACACTGCAAAAAAAGACAACTTAGCAAGTAAAAGATTCTTGAATTTAACCATTAACTATCTATAATTTCTTAAAATAAGTTTATAATCTAAATATAAGATGATTAAGCTTAATTCTAGTCAAATTATATTAAAATTGTAAGCCACAGCGTACCATCACAGTGTCCACACATAGTTTTGCACAAGCTTTACACCAAATGCTCTTTTTCCCCACATTTTTCTAACAGCGTAAGGTTAAGGGTTAAGGGTCTTCCCCAAAGGACCCAACAGCAGAAACCCACCCGTGGCGATGCTCGAACCCGGATCAACAACCCTGAGCCTCAGCCGCCTGAGCCACCAGCGTCCTTCTGTAAATTCTTTCAAAAAATAAATTCAGAAAAGCAGCTAATTCATCTGTCAATACAACAATGAATATATATATATATATGTAAAATTTGATTAGCAAGAAGCGAGAGAGATTATTATCTTTATATTTGCTTTGCTGTAATCCTATTTTAAGAAAGTGTCAAATATAGAAAATTGACTATACGCAAGATTTTTTACTGGATATCACAAGATATATTATTTGCAGTGTTGCGATGCCCGTCGATGAGGAGATTCAATCCTTGCACTTCAAACGTCGGAATGGTGGAAAGCATCTGATCTCAGTGACTTCGTGTCATTCTCATGGTCGTTGTTGCCAGATTAAATATTTCAGAAACTGAAGATATTCTGGGATTTCCACACTCTGCACACTGTGTGCCGCTCAGCGCTACATTATCACTGTGTACCGCGGTGTGTCGTTTTGTTACATTTGTTTGCACATTTGTTCACTAGTACACTTTATGTAATCTTTTTATGTATACTGTAGTTCTTAGACAGTTTTGTTCATTTATGGCTTAATTGTTCCTTTATGTCTTAGCTAATTGGCTAATTAGGTGTCCTAGCTAGTTAGTTTTGTTAATTTATACTATTAATTCATGCTGTTACTTTGTGTTGTATGTATGTACAGTATGTATGTATATATGTATGTAGCACCTCAATGTTTCGTTTCACTGTGTAGTGAACTGTATGTGGTTGAAAAAAGCCTACTTGACCTGACTTAACTTGAGACATTTTACGCGGTTCAGGTTGGTGTGGGGGGAAAAAATAAAATCCAGTACGTGACCAGACTCGGCCATTACAACCATGGTCAGCAGAAAAGCATCTCGTTAAGGTAAGTATGTTACATCATGCAGCGGTGGGCAGAAATCTGCTGATATGTCAAGTACCAGAATCTTCACCTGTCTGGTTTTCATTGTTCCTAATATAATGGCCAGTCCAGTGAGTGTAGAATCTGTTTTCACGGATAATTATTTACATATATTTGTGTTTTAAAATGTAGAACTAGAACATCTGTCTTCTCTCTCTCTCTCTCTTTTAAGAGGCTGGTTCAGGGTGTAAAGGGGTGTGTGTGTTTTGAGGCAGGCTAAGCCCCATGTCTGATGCGTTGTTTTGACAGTGTGTGTGAGATGAAACACATCACAGAGATGCTCCAGCCTTTCCACCACACCAATAGTCCGCGTGTGTAATTAGTGTGATTTGCAGTGTGTGTGGCTGTCAGGATACCGAGGAATCAAATAGCTTATAAATAATTCTGCTAGAATAAACTGTTTTTAAAAGGCATTAATTGTTGCGTTCATGAAAAAAATATGAGTTATGATGAGACATAAGCTGCTTATTAACATGATGGAAAATAAGAGCACCTGGTCCGGGTAAAGGAGCGCTGCGTTGAACCTGCTTCGTAGACATTTAGACAATCTTGTAGTGTAAATATAAACAGAGAAAAATATTATTTTGGACTCTTTCATTTTGTAAATTATATGGATTATTGAGAAATGCTATGCGATTTACAGAATTTCTAAGCTGTAAGTTATGAATCTAATACAATATTAAGCTACTGTACGTCCACAGAAAGGTGCACATGTGCTTTGATTGTTTGTCCTGTGTGCTGTTGTGCTGTGTTTCTTTTCTCCATGGTTTATAGATCAATAGCGTAATCTTCTGCATGTGATTGATCACAGATCGGACTGAACACAGCCTCTCTGCAGGATACCAGGTCAAACTCTGATCAATCGGACCACTGAGAGTCCAATTAGGAATGATCACAGAGAGAGAGAGTGAAAGATACAGAGATAAAGAATCATTAGAAAGAGAAGGAGAACAAGAAAGTTGAGAGAGATGTAAAGATTAAGAGCTGACCCAGTGTTTACATCGAGAACTTCTTTCCACCCTGAGTCTCACAAATCGCTCTAGGTTGGTGGCTAATGGGACCGTTGCCATGGTTTCCATGTTAGACTAGTGCACAGTAAGGCCACAATAATAACATAGAAAAAGTATATCAGTGGCAGATCGTCCGAAGGAGCAGACAGAACGAAGCATTGACATTATATATATATATATATATATATATATATATATATATATATATATATATATATATATATATATATATATATTAAGTCAGCATAAAAATGAAAAATGTATACACACTTCAAGAAAAGAAAAACTTGCATAAATATTTGAATACAAAATGTATTGCAATATAACATAATATACATTATACTATTTTTCTGTTCCTGAAGTTTATATATATTTTTTTCCTTTGGCTGACTCTATATATAATTCCATACTTTTTAAATGCTACATTAAAGGTTTTATTAAACTTTACATTTTAAATGTGTTATTTAACAGATATTCCATTGATTTAGTCAGATTTCTAGATGTTGTCCCATCATGAATCTACAGTATGACCTCACCGCCCCATGACGTTATTAATGTCCCTAGTTGTTGAAAATGGGAACTGTCCCAAGCACTAAAAGAAGCCCACAGGGGCAGGAATCACAATGCCCCATGCCAAGGTAAAAGAGACTATAAGACTCATCAGGAAACCAAACATGACATTTCTGCTGTTGATGATGTGCTTAAAATGTTTCTGGTACTCAAACAGCATGGCAAAAACACTGCGAGTAGGAACAAATACCTGGAACACTGCAAACACCTTGTTACCTTGCTGATCCCACCCACTTAAAATGAGTGGCGTTTAGAGTGAATTAAATAAATAATTAACTGAAAGAAAGAAAGAAAGGAAATTGTTGTGAAACCTAGTGATGCTAGCATAATGCTGTGAGATAAAATCCAAGATAACTTGTGCTGCGTCATCTTGGATTGCCGACATTCGGGAGGTTTCCATGGTGTCATCTACAGCAGGTACAGTGGTCCAGGTCCTGATCCAAGGTTTTGGCACCTCTTTAGCCTACTATACCGACTATGAAGAGGTTTCCAGGATGGCGGCGCTCAGCGTCTGGCTCCTCATCTTTTGTGCCAAGCATGGGGAGGTTTATATACTGGCATTTGCAGTTTAGCTCCTTGTCCGGGGTTTCAGCACCACTTTAGAATCTTATATTTCGTGTTAGGAGGCTTCCATTGTGGCATTTACCGTCTAGGTTGTCGTTTTGGCAGCACTTTAGACCCCAATGTCAAGTGTTGTGAGGTTCTATGGTGAGGTCCAGTGTCTGGGTCCACACCTTGGGTTTTGGGAGACCCTGAGGCTGAGTGTGGGGAGGAGTTCCATGGTGGCATTTACAGTTTATGACCTCATCCTGGGTTTTAGGAGCACTTTAGCCCCCTATGCCGAGTGTGGAAAGGTTTTCCCAGTGCATTTACAGTCTTTCTTTTTATTCTTTGCCTTAAAGAATGACCTACTGTGAGCTGAGACCTAGTGTGAACTCTCCAGCCCAAGTTCAATTTCACATGCTCATGTTTGTTTCCTGTAGGCATCACTGATACCATCTTTCTATACTGTATGTTTCAAGCACTATCAGAGAAAAGCAATGATAAAAGTTGGCTGATGATAACAAATTCCAGGTGAGGAGTAACAACACCCATTTACTTGTTACTTGTCAGTTCAGCCCACATCCTCTCTCTACTCATAGAAGATGTTCGACCACACCCAGGACAAATATATTGTACATCATACAAGTCAAAAATATGTATCCTTGAGAAGACCACCCTAGCCACAAGGAAATTTATAATTTAATATTTTTTTCTGACAGTACAAAACTCTGCAGTGACCTGAAATGCAGCCAAGATGATACAGGGACAGCTTTAGAACGAGTCTTGGGTTGTCTGAATGACCTAGACAAATCCTGGACTTGATCCCAATCAGATGAAATACTTCGATTGAAAATTGAAGCTTGAGAGATTCCTAAAGAAAGACAAAAAAGCAGATCCCTGAATCCTGGTGCGCCAAGCACGAAGCATCACACCTAAGAAATGTAACCTCTTTAACGACTGCCAACAAGCTCCGGTAAATGTGATACAGTATTTTTGAAAGAAAAACCTGTTTAAACTTTTTCATTATGCAGTATTTTCCTGCAGCGTGAGGAAAAAAGTTGGCTAAGGGATAGGGATGTAACTGAATACGAATACGGAAAAAGAACAGGATGGACTAAACGGATACATGTACAGATCTGGCTAACGCTCCAGATATGCACAATCGCACAATGCACATGGTGGAGCTACTGCGTCAGGTCATCGTACAGTATGTTGAGCGAAATAGAGGTTAAGCATGGAACAGCATGTTGTGATAAAGTTTCTGGTGAATGAAGGTGTAAAAGTGATTTAAACATTTAAAGAAAACTTCAAGCACGGTACGGAGATGGGACTCATGACGATGCCGATCAAGGTGGCTCAGAGCCCTCTGCAGTTGTTCCCATGAATATTCAGCGGGTGGAACTCCGGGTCCTTAAAAAAAACAACAGATAACTTGGGGAAGTGAGGTGTCTGTCTGTGGAAACTGTGCACACAGTAATCACCGACATCACTTGCTCGTTACAGGAATTTCCACATGTTTGGAACATTAAAGGAGTTCCCGGGAGGCCGGTGTTACAGACGTGAATCAGACAGGCAGTGCCAATCAGATCATGGCTCCGGTGTACTGAGAAAACTTTCTACATTGATGGTGTCCAAGCACCAGTGAAACCACTAATATAAGTGCATTAGTGAAGAAAGAAAAGGAGTTTTTACTCCCAGAACTGATCATTTGTTAGTTGTCACAATCAAAAGTCCCGGTTTGACTTGAACACCCATCGTGATTAGCCGTATGGTGTCATGCTATATGCAAATAAAGTGAAAGTATTTCAAAAAATAGTTTCATCTAGACCAAGAAATGATCAAAACGAGTTCTAGGAAAGTAGGTTAGGTTATTAGAAATACTGTATATTGCAAACTTTATCTTTCCATAGAAGTTGTAACCCTACAAAAAATAATGTTCCAAGGGATAAATACTTATGTAAATCACTGCAGCAGGATTTAAATTATTCAAAAGGAAAAAAAAAAAAAGGATAGGAAGGGAAAGTAAAACGAGAAGTTTAAAAAAAATGAGAAAAACTGATTGATGGAGAACGACAGGAAGAGTGGGATCGTGTCAAAGTATCTCACACACACACACACACACACACACACACACACACACACACACACACACACACACACACACACATACACACACACAGAAACATTTTCAATCCTTCATGCTCTCTTCTCGTTCCTGTGTCCCATGACAGAGTGTAAGTGATATTCAGAGCTGGCTGACTCGGACGCCGGTGGGACTCGCCTCCTGATCTTCACCGTACCTGATCTTCTTCAGCTCTCAGATTCACTTCCTGCTTCCTGGTTAAGCATTTCCCGCTCGTCTCTTTTGCTTCATGCCTTATTGAACAAAGAGATGTTGAGGCGCTGCAGGTGTCCTGGAGCTGCTCGGGCTGCGAGACCGACTGTGTATTATTCATGTGGAGAGAGGAAAGACGTACACAGAGACAGAGATGCAGACAGATGAAATGAGGCGTACACACACACAAACACACGCAGTGTTGTGTTGCTATTCTTGCGCGGTACTGTAAGTCCTGCACAGTCCTTCAGTGAAGACGTTATCCTTCTCAAAATAAATAAAACCTGTCACTTTAATTATTAAATTACAAACATACCTAATACGACAAACCTTTTTGTGTGTCTTTCTTTAGGACCTTGGGCGTCAGCCAATCAGGTTTGTTTCTTTTCTGGTTGCCGTGTGGTTATTGAACACTGGAGGCTTTCCCTGAGGTGTTCCCCGTGGCCCTGCAGAACTCAGCCAACCGCTTCCTGCGTTAAAACCGAGTGAAGGCAGGAATCATGATTGATTAACTAATTTTCCAGTTTTTCATGAAGTATTCTGGAGCATCAGGACTAGTTTTTTGTAGTTAGTCCAACACCTTCTGAAATAAAGCGGCATGTTGTCAGGTTTATTAAAGCCCAGCATCACCTGTGAGGTCAGCTCATTTCCCCGCTCACTGAGAAAGAAAGAAGGATGGATTATGTTTTCAACTAAACAGCACCGTTGAGCTCATATGTTTATTTGTTATTGCTGTTCAATAAAATTCAAATTAAATAGTTTTGCCCTTGAGTTCCATGTGGTACATTTGAATTTTTCATGTTTGTTAGTTTAGTACAGTAGGTCGTGTTTTGGGTGTCCTTCGAATTTATGATGTTTTATTTTTTATTTTTTTATTAATATGATCGTTGGACTATAATCATAAATATATAGATGGATAGATACTTTACTGATTCTGATGGAAATTTCCAACATCCTGTAGCAAGGATAAAACATCTAGTAGCAATTACAGATCAGCAATCATGTATAGTGCAATGCAAAAAAAATTTTTTTTTTAAACATGGAAGATGACCATAGTACAACCTAATTTACTAAAATTAAAAGAGTATAATTACACAGAGATGTACATAGTTTTACTGGTCTTTCACTGCTCTTACCTGATGCATTCCTTATTATTGTTACTTAACATTAGCTAGCAGCAGCATGGTGGCATAGTGGTTAGCACTGTGACCCCGCATCTCCATAGATTATAGGTTTGATTGCGCTTAATGGTGTCAATTTTACATAACCAATTAATATGTATACAGTGGAACCTTGGATTACGAGCATAATTTATACATCATTCATCCGAAAGCGGGCTCGTATTCCAAAACACTCGTAAACCAAATAGAATTATCCCATAGGAAATAATGAAAACTCAAATTATTCGTTCTACAGCCCAAAACAATAAATACATAAAAATACAACATATTAAGTAAATATAAAACAAATTAACCTGCACTTAACATTTAAAAAAAGTACAAATAAATCCCGACAGAAAAGTGTTTCCGTTTGTGCGCGCAGGCGCCGTGTATTTGTATGTGTGCTTGTGGAATTAGCACCTCGCCTCGTCTTAAACAGTAAAACTCCTTCTCCCTCCCACACCTCGCTTTTTAAGTTTCACAACTAACACACACAACACAAACACTGTTTTAACGGGGTGAAAAAAAGAAATCTCTCTAATGACACTCACGTAAGCGCATACTAACGGAATCACTGCTGTAAAGTAAAAAATAACAAATGAACCAGCACCTTACCTTTGAAAAGAATTGCGACAGAGCAGAGTTTTCTGTGTAAAGAAAGTGTGTGTGTGTGAAGCCGGGGAGAGTGTGTGCGCGTGTGTCGGTGTCAAATTACGCGCGTGCACACACATACTCAACTCATACACAACTCAGTGGTCCAAAGTACTTTTTTCGGATGAAAGCAAATTTTGCATGTCATTCAAAATTTGCTTTTATTAAAGTCCAGTGTCAAGTACCCACAGTCAGTGATGGTCTGGGGTGCCATGTCAGCTGCTGGTGTTGGTCCACTGTGTTTTATCAAGGGCAGGGTCAATGCAGCTAGCTATCAGGAGATTTTGGAGCACTTCATGCTTCCATCTGCTGAAAAGCTTTATGGAGATGAAGATTTCATTTTTCAGCACGACCTGGCACCTGCTCACAGTGCCAAAACCACTGGTAAATGGTTTACTGACTGGTATTACTGTGCTCAATTGGCCTGCCAACTCTCCTGACCTGAACCCCATAGAGAATCTGTGGGATATTGTGACGAGAAAGTTGAGAGACGCAAGACCCAACACTCTGGATGAGCTTAAGGCCGCTATTGAAGCATCCTGGGCCTCCATAACACCTCAGCAGTGCCACAGGCTGATTGCCTCCATGCCACGCCGCATTGAAGCAGTCATTTCTGCAAAAGGATTCCCGACCAAGTATTGAGTGCATAACTGAACATAATTATTTGAAGGTTGACTTTTTTTGTATTAAAAACACTTTTCCTTTATTGGTCGGATGAAATATGCTAATTTTTTGAGATACGAATTTTGGGTTTTCATGAGCTGTATGCCAAAATCATCAATATTAAAACAATAAAAGGCTTGAACTACTTCAGTGGTGTGTAATGAATCTAAAATATATGAAAGTCTAATGTTTATCAGTACATTACAGAAAATAATGAACTTTATCAGAATATGATAATTTTTTGAGAAGGACCTGTACATGGTACTCGGCACTTGTAAACTAAGACTTTTGCTCGGTTTCCAATTCAAAATTTATTTAAAGTCTTTGCTCGTCTTGCGGAACACTCGTAAACCACGTTACTCGCATTCCAAGGTTCCACTGTAAAAAACCGGAGACTCCAAAGTAAACCGACTTTAACATTACCAGTTAAATCGAAGGCAATAGATGTAGAAATTAAAAAAATATCCCTTTTACGCTGTACCCTTTAACCTAAACCCAAAACCTAAATTTTTAATTTCAAACGTTCAAATCCCAAAGCAAGATTGTCTTAGCGCTTAAAACATAATCTCAAACCTCACTCCAAGCACGACCTCACCACGTCAAAATTATCATTCGTTCTTGTCCACATGAGAAAACTTTTTGATCCCTACAAAGACCCGAGTACAATAAACTCATCTAAGCGCTCGACGCCTGTAGCATTCATTAATTATTCATCATACACAGAAATATGTGGAATTGAAGTTCCTTTGAACGACGGGCATTATCGCTGGAGGCAGAGAGAGTTTCGGCTTGTAATGTTCTTTTCAAACCATGGCCGCCCGCTCTCACGTCTGCCTCCAGAGCCGGGAGAGTAATTTAAAGCTTTCTTAATTATTTATCGCATAAGCCATCCGTTGCTGAATTATACCTTTGTAATGCGCTAACAAACACAGCTCAGGGAACGAGAAGTAGCACGAGAGAGCGAGAGAGAGAGAGAGAGAGAGAGAAGTCCAATGTTTACCGAGTGTTAAATATTCAAGAGCATTATCAAATCACACTGACACATTTGAATAGTGGTGATTTTAATGGTACCATTGTTAACAGTGTATAATGGTGATTTGGACAAACACTGAAGTCTTTGTTATGGTGTACAATGTGTGGTATTGTTCTTGAGAAAAAATTGAAATAAGTGGTGTCTTAGACATTTTGACCTTTTCGTTTATGTGAGATAGTGAACACTACAGGTCTCAGATTTGCATATGAAAAACAGAACTGAGCATTTAAGTGCTCTGCTCAGTCTCGCTTTAATTATATGGCACATTGTAATGGAGTTGTGCACAGACTAAAGTTTTTTTTAAAAAACTCTCTTTTTACATTCGTATTATGTCTTCTTCATAAAGGATTATTCCTACATCTATTTATCTCTAAACAGGTGGAGCTGGGCTTTCGAGGATGAAGCACAATTCACCCGGATCTCTATTAGGATCTTAAAAGTCATGTCTCAAAACAATATATGATATTGTTGATATGCATATTTATGGAAATCCAGGCTCAGACCACTAATGAATAAACCACTGGTGACCACAGAAAGAACAAAATCACACTGTGAAGGGCTAAAACTTTATGAAGTATCAAGGGATGCCACTAGACAAAACCTTGGCAGGAACCTCGACTGAAAAATGGTATAAATTAGGAGCATTAAAAAAGATACCCTGATTTAACCTCCTGACACCCGATTGTTCTTATATGAGAATATGTCTCCCAACTACATTGTCTATATATCCTAAGAGGGATATTAGATATAATTCTTTTGCCAAACTTCTTCTTGTTTCAGGACATTGACAGAGTTCAAAGTTATCAGGTACTAAAAAAGAGAAACAGTGAAGAGAAAATGCAGTGGACACAACAGAGAAGGAGTCTATATGGTGTTTATGGTGTTATAGCTGTATATTTGTATGTTTATGATCTTTCTAATTCATATGGTGTATGGTGTTTACTGTTTTTATGGTGTTCACTGTCTTTATGGTGTTTATAGTCTATATGGTCTGTGGTTTATATGGTGTTTATTGTGTTTCTAGTCTATATGGTGTATATGGTGTTTATGGTGTTTACTGTCTTTATCATGTATATGGTGTTTATGGTGTTCACTGTTTTTATGGTGTTTACTGTCTTTATGGCGTTTATAGTCTATATGTTCTGTGGTCTATATGGTATTTATTGTGTTTATAGTCTATATGGTGTTTATGGTGTTTACTGTTTTTACAGTGTTTACTGTCTTTATGGTGTTTATAGTCTATATGGTCTGTGGTCTATATGATATTTATTGTGTTTAGAGTCTTTATCATGTATATGATGTTTATGTTGTTTACTGTCTTTATCGTGTATATGGTGTTTATGGTGTTCACTTTCTTTATGGTGTTCTAGCTGTATATTTGTATGTTTATGATGTTTCTAATTCATATGGTGTATGGTGTTTACTGTCTTTATGGTGTTTATAGTCTATATGGTGTATATGGTGTTTATGGTGTTCACTGTCTTTATGGTGTTTACTGTCTTTATGGTATTTATAGTCTATATGGTCTGTGGTCTATATGGTATTTATTGTGTTTATAGTCTATATGGTGTGTATGGTGTTTATGGTGTTTACTGTCTTTATCGTGTATATGGTGTTTATGGTGGTCACTGTCTTTATGGTGTTCTAGCTGTATATTTGCATGTTTATGGTGTTTATAGTTCACATGGTGCATGGTGTTTATGCTGTTTATTTTCTTTATGGTGTTTATAGTGTTTATAGTCTACAGTATATGGTGTATATGGTATTTATTGAGTTTATGGTGTTTATTGTGTATACTGTATGGCATGGTATAGTTTTTAGTCTATATGGTGTATATGATGTTTATGGTGTTTATAGTCCATATGGTGTATGGAGTATATGGTGTTTGTTGTGTTTACTGTGTTTATGGTGAAATCATCAGCTGAAAATTTTAACATATATAATTGTAAATACTGAAACGCACTAAACAGTTGTTTCTGAGCTCGTCCATATGAATTTGTGGCTAAAGCGTTTTGAACATGACAGCATTCATATTGTACTGACAGAATGAGAGTTTTGAAATGTAGCTGACTATTAGTCATGCCAGAAATCAAACAGCAGGTATGAATTAAATATCACATATCACACTAACTGACATTCATGTTCACTGACCTTGAATTTGTAATCAGCTGAAAGATGCTGTGTTCTGACAAAATGCTACATGAGTTTTGGATTTCTTAATTTCATAACCAAAATAGGTTGATCAACTACGTAGCTACTGTAGCAAACACGATTTTGTGTGATGTTGATTAGTCACAGTGGCTGTTCTATCTGTGCTGGCTACTTTTCACGCTTGCTAAAATAGATGCTAATCCTAATTTTATGCCTAATTCAGTGCTAACCACTACGCCAACTTGATTACTGTATAACTATTTAAATATAAATAAATTAATTGATTTCAATATAACTATAGCTATTCCAATGCTAGAAATCCTACTGGGATATCAGCTATTCAAGTAATATTGATTATGCCAATAACAATAAAATGTATTTTTCACATGAAAACATTGCATTTATTAAATACATGTCTTACTTTTTGCTATATAAACTTATAACTTTATCTTAATTTTTTTTCTGTCAAAAACATTTTACTTTTAACTGACATTACACATGATACATGGTCAAAAATATGCCAAAAAGATTTTTTTTTCCTGATTATTGTACTTACATTGTACTCACATTTCTGGTGAAAAAAAAACTTCACAGTCGGCCTGCAGAGCAAGAAAATTTATAACCACCAAGATCTTGATATTCACCCCAATTTTAATTTAAGAGAGAATTGAAAAGCTATTCCCAATCTATATATTTAAGTTAGATAAATGCAGAAGGTCAACATTAGCAAATATGCAGTAGCTTTAGCACTAACTATAATGTATAGCATAATAAGCTGACTGCTAATGACCAACTGGAAAAGATTCTTGGGAGCTTTAACAATTGTAATAAGAAATTTTAAGATTTAATTTATGTACTTATTATTGAAATGTAAGTGAGAGTACAATTATTCAATTGTTATATTAGGTAAGTAAAGTAAGTAAAAGTAATGAAGTACAATCATTTAAATATTTTCCACCAGTGTAGTGTATACAGGCACATCAAGTCACCTATTCCCTCCAGTGGAGAATAGGCAAAGGCACACATTGTCATGCTAACTCGTTATCCACACTATTACATAACTGTACAGTATTGACATTGACCTCTGAGACAATAAGATGACTATAAACCAAATACATGGATTTTGCTGGATCTTGCTATCTCTCTCTCTCTCTCGCTCTCTCTATACTTCATTATCCTTCATTATCGGTCTAAATGTTTATGTCTCTTAATTATAGTCTTTTCTATATGTTTGAAACTACCCTGGTGAGGACAAGATTACCAAGGAGACCCATTACATCATCATATGACCAAATAACCAAATGAACATCTCAACCTTAGAGGCACAGAAAAAGAAGACATCTTTAGAGGACAGTGCTGGTCCAACTTGACCTGACTGCTAAATATACATCCGTTTTAGGTCCGTCGTATGTCAGACCATAATAGCAGGCTATTTTACATCTGCTAAAACATATGGGCGTACCATAAAAAATAAAAAATTAATGTGTCTCTGTGTCTGCAACATAACCATCAAGTAAATCTCTTTTGTCTTTATTATGGACCAGACAGCATTGTGATTCAACTCTGATAGAACGTTGTCCCTGAGGACGCAAACACATGAGCAGCAGAGCTAGATTAATCACTGCTCTGATGTTGATTTCCAAGGCCATTACTGCATCTCCAATTTGGCTGTGTTCATTTAGTTTGCCTGAATGACTGAGGCTCATTTGAGAGTGCGTTTTCACCGACGCCTGGGAGGATCTGAACACTGTGTTCTCAACCCAAAAATTGCTCAGGTCCAGAGACACATGAAGATCATCTGAAAGCAGGAGGCATGATACCAGTTTGTATTCTGGTTTATATTCATGTGATGTTATGACTTCCATAATAACAGCTCTTTCAGAGCAACTTGTATAATGGGCATTCGATCTACACACAGGTTTTAAAGAAGTTGTTATAATGAGATGTCCGTTAAGCATTTATGGAAGGAGTCTCCAGTGTCAGTGCTTTGTAACAATAAAGTTATAACTGTCTCTCTCTCATTCTCTCTCTCTCTCTCTCTCTTTCTAAAATGCTTCTCAGAAATCCTGTCAAATTAGGTAGGTGTGTATGACTTTATTGTCATTGTGTAGTACAGGTACCCAGCAATGAAATGCAGTTTAGCGTCTTCCAAAAGTGCAAATATAGGCATTATGTAAATTATAAGGTGCTATATACTGTATACTGTATGTATATACCTATATACAATATTACAATTATATACAATGCAAAAAAAAGCAGTGCTGTAATCATTTTGTTAGCATATTTATTAGCAAAAGTGTAAAATTCCTGTCAGTCTAGTAGGTTAGTATATGATAGCTAGCAAACTAGCACAAACAATTAGGATTATGTTTATTTTTCAGTAAAGCATAAAATTTCTTTCAGAAATCCTTTCATCTTAAGCATAATATGCACTCAATCTAGCAATAACGTTAAAACTACATTTATTTATTTTTTAGCAAGGTTTAAAATTCCTGTCAGGAATCATGTTAAATTAGCAAAGTTTAGCCAGAAAGCTAGCAATAACAGTAATTACAATTATTTTAAGAGTTTTTAAAAATTCCTGTCAGAAATTCTGGCAAACATTTATCAAGCTAACCATAACAGTAAAGATACTGATTATTTGCGAATAAGGTTTAGAATTTCTGTCAGTAATCAAGTTAGCATACTTTAGCTAGTGTAAGTGTAAAATTCTTGTCACAAATCTATTGTTAGCCTATGTTGCTAGCAGCAATATCAGTGACAAATCATTGTACATATTGTGCAAGGTAAAAAAAAAAAAAGTCCTTCCAGAAATCCTTTCACGTTAGCATATGTTAATGACCAACTTAGCAATGATTACAATGATTTTTTTCTAATGTGTGCGTTTTGTTTAGCATAAATAATTTTCTATTCTAGAAAAAAAAACAAGGAACTGCAATTAAAAAGTATTTGCAAAATGTAGTCTCTGTGCATTGAGATTTTGCCTTTTTTATTTACAAGGCATTCACACACACACACACACACACACACACGCAGACGCAGTGCGTACATGAAGGCAGAGTCACGTAAAATATTTAATGGCATCAAGGATATAAACAAGTTCTCCATGTTTGCTTGATGGAGCTAATCAACATCTTGCAATCGACATAAAACGGAATAGGCAAAGAAGAGAGGGATCGAGGGATGAAGAGAAAGGAATACGGAGAGAGATCGAGAGAGTGAGAAAAATAGGAGATGAAGAGGAGATAAAACATTGAAACATCTGGTAAGTGGAAGGTGGTACAGAGTATCAGGAGTCAGTGAGGACAACTCAGTTATCTGAAACTTTCCGTTCAGATAAGAGTATGAGTGAGGGATGAGATGAGATGAGATTAGATGAGATGAGATGATAAGATGGAGGAAGGAAGCAGAGATTGAGATGGAGTGAAGAATAAAACTTGATATGGGAAAAAAATAAGTAAAGGAATTTAAACTAGAAAGAAAGAAAGAAAGAAAGAAAGACAGAAAGAAAGAAAATGGATGGGTGGATTGATTGATGAATAAATGGAATAAGTGGATGTATTGGTAAATAAATTGATGGATGGATGAATGGATAAATAAATAAGTGGATGAATGGATAAATGAATGGGTGGGTGGGTGGATGAATGTATACATGGATGGATGGATGGATGGTTGGATAAAAAATAAATGGATGGATTGATAGATAGATAAATAGATGGATAAATGGATGGATGGATAAATAGACAGATGAAAGGATAAATCGATGAATGAATAAATAAATGGATGGATGGATGGATGGATGGAATATGTAAAAAGGAAACAGAAACACAGAAAGACAGATTCTTAAAGTAGATTAAAGGAAAGCAATAAAGAAAGGAAAAAGGTCAATCTAAGAGACAGACATCTAAAAGTGTGTCTGTGTGTGTGTGTGAGAGAGAGCGATAGAGAGCGAGAGAGAGTGCACGCAAGTGTGTGTCAATCAAGACAAGTGTCTACACAAGTGTCCTACTCACTGTGTACTGGGTGATTAAGCGCTGTTTACTATGTCACAGTGACACAGTGGGGGTGTGTGTGTGGGGGGGGGGGGGTGTAAGACTACCTATCTAGTTATCTATTTATCTCTCTTTCTTCATCTCTCCACAAATACATCTCTAATTCTCTGTCCATCTATCTGTATATTGCCTTCTCTGTGTGTGTGTGTGTGCGTGTGGTAAAGAATTACTTTGTCAACACAAGCCGTAGTGTGCACAGGGTGATTAAGTAGTCTTTAATATGTCACTGAATATGTCTCGCTTTCACACACACACACACACACACACACACACACAGACTATCCCTCTAGCTGGCTTTCTCTCTCTCTCTCTAGATTTTTTGGTTTGTCTCTTTCTCACTAAATACAGAATGCAAACACACACTACCAGTCAAAAGTTTGTACACCCCTTCTAACTTCATGGTCTTTCCTTATTTTTTATTTCTTTCTGCACCGTAATTCAACACTGACGGCGTTTATCCAAAACACACAATAATCTCCTCTGAACAGTTGATATTAAGATGTATCTGCTACTTCTGCTCTGTAAAACTTCATAACGGCTCTAATCTGAGGTGCTGGTTGAGGTTAATTGGTGATTTCTGAGGCTGGTGACTCTAAATGAACTTCTCCTCTGCTGCAGAGCTCAGTTTTGGTCTTACTTTCCTGGGAAGATCTTCATGAGAGACAGTTTCATTGTGGAGCTTGATGGGTTTTTGCCAAGGCATGAAACTATGGGATATGGATTTATATAGCGTTTTGGAAAATAAATACAAAATTAAGACTTGTTCAACTCAAATAATTTTGATAAAGTATTATTTGGCATTTGTGTTTTTAACAGATTAACAAAATATCAGTTTGCAATTATCATTGCTCTCTTTATCTGTCTCTATATGTACTGTATACTACATAGAGTATTTCTTTTTCTCATATCTCTAACTCGGTCTCTATCTCTCTGTCTCTCTCTGCTGATGATGAGGGTTTATATGAGAGAGAGAGAGAGAGAGAGAGAGAGAGAGATGAGCAGACACACAGAACAGGAAAATTATTTCAATATTCAAGGGTGAAGAAGTGAAATGACATGAGCCCCTAAATGAACTGAAGGCGGACAAATCAGGAGGACAGGATGGACAGAGACGGCCGTCGTCGCGGCCTGTTTTCTCTCAGCGCCGTGCAAATCGATTGGATTTCAGATCGCTTATAACGCGATTACGAGGCTGAGCCAACATTAGAGGATGAATGCTGGAGATTGGATAAGCGCCACACCGGGGGTTCTGCTGCCACGTTGCTTGTGGCTCGGCGTTTAGCCTCGGGCCAAGATCATGTGTCCTCTGGGGGGAAAACAGCCATATTGCAGGATTTCATTCTGATTTCGTACAGCAAAAACATGAGGACTGAATATAACGACCATCTCAATCATTATTCCCTCGTTCCATCGACCTGTCTGAGAAAGGACGGAGAGAAGAAGCAAAAGATCACAGATTAACATCAATATACAAATATATCTCTTCTGTTTCAACTCCTGTTGAGGAATGACGGTTGAGAGAAAGCATTAGAAAAAAGGGGGGAAAAACTAGGAGGGAAAGAAAAACAGCAAAGAAAGAAGGAAGGAAAAAGGAAGTGAATTAATAAAGGAAAAAACAGGAAAAAATTAATGGAGGAATGGAATAATGAAAAAGTGAGGAATATGACTAAAGGAAAGAATAAAGAAAGCAATAAGAAAAGCAAAAATGAAAGGAAAGGAAAGATGAAGGACAGAAGGGCAGTTGAAGGAAGTACAAGAAGCAATTAAAAAAGTAATAAGAAATTAC
Organism: Clarias fuscus; assembly: GCA_030347435.1. Classification (NCBI taxonomy): domain Eukaryota; kingdom Metazoa; phylum Chordata; class Actinopteri; order Siluriformes; family Clariidae; genus Clarias; species Clarias fuscus. Next base: position 27,542,634 of record CM059208.1, read on the forward strand.
GGAATGGATAATGAAGGGAGGAATACGGAGCGGAAAAAGGTACGGAAAGAAGGAAATAAGAAATAGCAAATGAAAGATGAAGGAAAAAATGGGAAATGAAAGAGAAAATAAGAACAGGAGTAAAAGACGATGAAGGAATTTAAAAAATGGAAGAAGGAAGACGTGAAAGAATACAGAAGTGAATGAGGAGAAAACAGATGAAGGAAGGAAGCAATAAAGAAAAACGTAGAAGAAGGAAAAAGGAAGGATTCGAGCAGTGAATGAAGAAAGGAGAGAACGCAGATAAGGAAATAAAGAACGATTCATTATAAATTAAAGAGAATGGTGGGTGTGTAGTTGTGGTAAATTAAAGGTACAGTAGATTAGATACAGGTAAGATCTCTAAGAGCTCAGCACAGTGTAACTAAAATTAGCATGCTAACTAGCGAGGACTGCTATGACATCACATACAGTATGTAGCTCCATAAACACATGAAATTGATCAGTGTTTGTTATTTCCTTCTTGACATGTAAAGGAAGTTCCTATAACTTCTATAAATGATACACAAGCAAACACGAGTTTACAAAATTACCTGTTGCCCTTTAATTTTCTGGTTAGAGTTAGTTAAAAGCCCAAGCTATTTAGAATATTCAGTATTAGCGCAGGTTCTTCAATGCGACAGATGTTTATTACTAACCTGCTAAGTGCGAGCGTGCGAGGAAATTTTGGAAAAGTTGTGTTTCTAAATATGAAAATATACCACACAGCTGTGAAGTAGAAACTTATCCTTTCTAAGGGATTGAAGGAAGAAAGAATAATGATGGGATGAAGAAGGAAGGAAAAAGGGAAAGATGAAAGAATGAAGGAAAAAATGAAAGTAATATGGAAAGGACAGATTAAAGGAAAGAGACAAGGAAGGAAAGAAAAACAGAAAACAGAAAAAAGAATTAAGGATGTAGGAAATAATTAAAGAATCAGGAAGAAAGGAATGAAAGAAAAATGAAAAGAGGAAAAAAGAATGAGGGAGAAAACAAGCAAAGGAAAGAAGAAGTGAAAGATGAAGCATGGAACAAGTGAGAGAAAGAAAGAAGATAAAGAAGCAATAAAAAATAAGATGAAGGAATAAGGAAATGGAAGGAATCAACGGAAGAAGGAAAAAAATTTGAGGTATGAAATAAAAGACGCTTGTTGCTATGGTTACGGTTAATATGGTTTGTCGCTATGGACTGCAGGGGCGTGGCTCAGCAGTGGCTCATTTCCATAGACACTGAAACAAGCGTTTGGACGAGGAGTGAAACTGAGGGTGAATGTTTACATTTTATAGTCATTTTTGTTTCTTTGTTTTCTAATATTTAATTTATTTAAAATGTTGTTAGCTTAGTGCAGTTCTGGTGAAATTAAACATCGAACCCGGCTGCACACAGTAGTGTCGCTGCTAACTGACAGCCTGAGCATTAGAAAAAATATAATAATATTAATATATAATAATAATTATGTATTCACTTAATGTAGCACGTTTAAAGATCAAATTTTTTACGCTGAAAAAAAAACAAAAAAAAACATGTGACTGTAAAGAAGAAACTCATCCAGTCTGGAGTCATGAGTCTCTTTCACATGAATCCAGGACGTCTCTCCGTACAGACGCCTCGTTTGATTGGGTTGATAACATAAACATAAACATAAACATAAATCAGACATCAAACCTGTATTTTGCGACAAATATTTTAGAAGAAACACAAACAACAAAGTGCGATTTCTCTGAAAACCGAACATCTTTCTCAGGGCTGTGAGCTTTATTATTCCTTTATTCGAGTAAAAACACACACTCACACACTCATCACAATAATCTCACATTCTTACAATAACATTTTATTCCTTAAAGGACACTTATTACACTAAATTCACTTTTTAGATGTTCAGCTGCGACTCCAGTGTGTGTACAGACATTTCCCGCTTTTTGTCCTTTCTCACATTTTCGGATTGGCCGGGGCTTAAACAAGCTTCTTAGTATTATGTGTTTTTGTTGTGACCTCATATAAGAAGAGCCCCTCCCCCAGGTTAGCTCTGCTGAGGGGCATGGCAGAGACCGGGACGGCTGAATGCACACCCTGTTTATTTTTCAGAAAAGCACAATGTTCTGTGGATATCGTGTGGACATTAATAAATGTAGATCCTTTACAGTTTCAAACGATGTAGTACAATTATGCGTACAGTATGATCGAACATGACGGAGCATTTTAAGTTTCACGGTTACCATAAAAAATAAAAGCAAGTGGACCGACAGAATCTTTTTATCGCTTCCTTTCTATTCATCTCTTCTTTATTCCGTCACTCACGTCCTTGTTTACTTCCTGTACTTGTTTTTCCTTCCTTGTGTAATATTTTCTTCTTTCCTTCCTTCCTTTCTTCCTTCATAATTTCTCTTGTTCCTCTTCACATTCTCTTCATGTTTCCTGTTTGTTTTTTTGTTTTTTTTCTTATCCTCACTCCTCATTTCTTTACTTTCCTTGTTCCTCTTTTGTCATGCACACTCGTAACACGACCGGCACTAGGACCCGGAAGTAATACGGTCGGGTTTCAGGAAGCATAAAAAGAAACAAGATGGCGCTTCACATTGTTCAGTCATTGAGTTCGCCCATGCCTTTGCTGACGCTACGCCGACTATTCTGTGAGTACTCACCAATTCGGGTTGCTTCTTTGTTTGAGTGTGTGTTGCTAGAACGAGGGTTTATTTGTGTAGATCCTTGCTCTTCGTGTAAGAGAGTTCTTAAACTAATCGCGTGGTTATCCTGCCTACTCGCGCTGCTTTCGCGTTTGGGTTTACCATCCACGCTACACGGGCTAACTGCTAAGGCTTTTCTGTTCATCCCTCGGTTGATCGTGACAGAATGACTGAGCCTAAAGCAGTAAACCCAGCGGAGTTTGCTCGCCTCTGTGATGTGGTTGACCAGCATGCCGAACTGATCAATAAGCTCCGTGGTGAAGTCGCGTCTCTCCAAAAGGACCTCCAAGACGTCGCGGCCTTGCGCCGCGAGGTGGCGGAACTACGACAGCTCAGTCGGCTGTTGCCACTCCCGTCGCAGTGGCTGCGGCGCCGCCCGTCCCCCACCCCCCCTTCTGATGTGTTTATAGCTCTACCGGATTAGTGGGATGGCACAGATGGGAAATGCAGTGTTTTTCTAACCGCATTGGATCTTGTGTTTGAGTTAAATTCCACCAGATACTCCACAGACCGACTGCGCGTTGCTCTTCTCATCTCGTTGCTATCCGGGCAGGCAGCTGAGTGGGCCACGGCGGTTCTCCGATCAGATTCAGATACTGCTTATTCATATGGAGAATTCACCCGTCAACTAAAGCTCACATTCGAACATCCTGCTGCTGAGGTGGAGCCCGACATGAAATTGTATCATCTGCGGCAGGGAGGGTCGTCCGTGAGCCGATACACAGCGGATTTCCGCACTCTCGCCGTACAGACCACCTGGGGAGACGCCGCCCTCCGGACGGCCTACTACGAGGGACTGGCTTCACGTATTAAGGATGAACACGCCGGACGGGAGCTTCCGACCACGCTGGAGGGACTAATCCAACTCGCCCTCCGGATTGACCAGCGCCTGGTCTCCCGTCCGAGGCCAGCCCCCCGGACCCTGCCACCCTTCACACCATCTTTCTCTCACTCCACGCCCCGACCACCAGCTTTCAACACCACCGCCATGGCACATGTCGGATCTCCACCTCCCGCCGTGGTTGACACAGGAGCCAGGGAACCCATGCAATTAGGACGAGCCTCCTTGAATGCTGCAGAGCGAGAACAACGCTTCAGGGAGGGACTCTGCTCCTATTGTGCGTCGGCAGCGCATCATAGAGCCATATGCCCTCTTCTCCCTCCATCTCTCCCCCACCACACCCAGCGTCTCTCGCCTCATGGTTCAGGTACACCTCCAGTTTGGCCACACATGGGTCAGAAGTACCGCGTTCATCGATTCTGGTGCTGCAGGTAACTTCACTGACTCTTCTTTTTTTTTTTTTTTTGAATTTTTCCCCGATTTTCTCCCTAATTTAGTCGTGCCCAATTCCTCCCCGTCACTAGGGGGCTCCCACATTAAGGCTACTACTACCACTCAGCCGGGAGGGCCGAAGACTATCACGTGTTTCCTCCGAACCACGTGACGCCAGCCGACCGCATCTTTTCGAACTGCTCGCTCGCGCACCGTTGGGGGCGGCGTAACACACTCGGAGGACAGTGCTATCCGCTCCCTCCGTTGCGCGAGCTCACAGACGCCCCTGACTGGCTGTAGAGCCGTGATTAATGTGGGAGCACTAAGTACCTCTCAGCCCTCCCCTCTGAGAGAGCTCGGCCAATCAGCTCTCTCTAGACCTCCGGCTGCGAGAGGTTACAGCACCACCCGGGATTCGAACTAGCGATCTCCGGATGATAGGGCGAGCGCTTTAACCACTGCGCCACTCGGAGGCGATTCACTGACTCTTCTTATGCCAAGGAACTGGGGGTGGAAGTCGAGGCGTTATCCCAGCCGGTTCAGATCACCTCTGTAGCTGGTCGGCCCCTCTCCTCCAGTCCCAATTCTCCTCCAGTCTGATCAATTCCACCTGCAGTTTGTCATCTGGATACCATCCTCAAACTAATGGTCAGACGGAACGGACCAATCAACAACTGGAGCGCTACCTGAGGTGCTTCGTCGCCGATCGTCAGCGCTCCTGGGCCCGCTATCTCATTTGGGCAGAACTTTCACATAATCTCCACGTCTCCTCTGCCACCAACCTAAGCCCATTTGAGATATGCCACGGTTTCCAGCCTCCGATGTTCGAACACCAAGAACCGGAGGTCGATGTACCATCGGCCCAACAGTTGGTCCGAAGGTGTTGACGGCTATGGAGTCAAGCCAACACTGCCATTCACCGTGTCAACCACCGCTTAAAAGGAAACAAGATGGCGCTTCACATTGCTCAGTCACTGAGTTCACCCATACCTTTGCTGACGCTACGCCGACTATTCTGTGAGTACTCACCAATTCGGGTTGCTTCTTTGTGTGTGTTGCTAGAACGCGGGTTTATTTGTGTAGATCCTTGCTCTTCGTGTAAGAGAGTTCTTAAACTAATCGCGTGGTTATCCTGCCTACTCGCACTGCTTCCGCGTTTGGGTTTACCATCCACGCTACACGGGCTAACTGCTAAGGCTTTTCTGTTCATCCCTCGGTTGCTCGTGACATCTTTTAACTTTTATTAGTCTTTTCTCCCCTCCTTTTCCAGTCCTTCCTTCATCCCAGTTATCTTACTGTTTATTCATCTGTTCCTCCCTCCCTTCATTCCTTTTTCCATTTCTCGATTCCTTTTTTCTTTCTTGTCCATTTTAATTTTCTTCCTTCCTTTCTTCTTTTACTATTTTCTCTTTTTTTACTTCCTTCTTTTACTTCCTTTCCTCATTCCTTCAGTCATTTCCCTTTTCTTCCCTCGCTGTTCTTTTATTTCTGATCTTGTTCCTTCCTTGCTTCTTTCTTTCCCTCCTTTTTTTTCTTTTTTTCATATCTTCCTTGGTTTCTTTTTCTTACTTCTTTCTTCTTCCCTGCTGCTTTTCCTTTCTTACCTTTGCTTTCTTTTTTTTCTAAATTCCTTCTTTCCTTCTTTGTTTTTAACCTTCATTATTCTTTTCTTCCTTCTTTCATCCCTCCTCTCTTCTTTTTTCCATCCTTCCTTTTTATCCCATTTTTCTTTCCTTATTCCTCCACTCCTTCACTCATTCCCTTAAACCTTTCATGTTCTTGCTTCTCCTTCCTCTCTTAATTCTTCGATTCCCCTGTCTTTCCATTCCTTCATTTCTTCCCTTAGTCTTTTCTTTTTCTTTTTCTTCATTTCCTTTCTTCTCACCTTCTTTCTTTTCTCTCACTGTACACTGAAGTTATTAGGACCGACAGAACACACAGCTTGAATTTGTTCTTTACTGAGAGACAGCAGGACCGCGGTGTGGTGGTGAACTTTCTGCACATGGTGTGTGTGATGTCTGTGAGTCTTCAGGATGTGTGTGTTGTGTAATGACGGCTGATGATGTCGTGTAGCGTGTGATGATGTCGGAGCTCCACGCAGGGTCTCTGCAGCGCCTGCGGCTTTACAATTAAACTAAACTCATAAAAGCTACTGATTAGAAAGATGCTGAATCACTGTAATAACCTGCAGATGTGTGTGTGTGTGTGTGTGTTTGTGTGTGTATAGAGAGAGAGAGAGAGAGAGAGAGAGAGAGAGAGAGAGATGATTGGAGCAAAAAGAAAATGAGAAAGAAATTGAAGTTGGATCTAAAAATGAGCGTCACATTGTTCTGCTTGTTTGTTGGTTTGTTTGTTTGATTTCAGAAAAACAAGAAGAACACATGCAGCCCTGGCGCACGCCTCAGCCTCATCACCACTAATAATGCACCTGCTGCTCGCTCGGCTGTGTGTGTGTGTGTGTGTGTGTGTGTGTGTGTGTGTGTGTGTGTGTGTGTGTGTGTGTGTGTGTGTGTGTGTGTGTGTACATGTCTAATAAGAGCCTCCAAACTCAAATCATATGTTTTGACACTCTGCTGTGTGTAGGTTCTAAACACAATTCCCATTGATCACAAAACAAACTATTTGACCCCTTGAGTTGTGTCTCGGTTTAATTTTTTTTTTATCCTGTGTCTGAGATCCCTCGCCACTCCCTACAGTTTACTCCCGACTGTGTAAAGTGCCCCGTCTGTGGCGCAGGGATTTTGGGAATGGAGTGAGTGCGGCGATATGAAAGCTTCTCGTTTCTCCAGTTCAGTGTTTGATTTGATTTGACATTTGATTAAATATCATTCGTAAAATTCAACTGTTTTCTGATTACTGAAATAATTTCACTTCCCCCACAGAGACCTGAGCTGACAGGAAGATGGATAAGCAAGGAAAGAAGGACATGTAAAGAGACGAGTGTGAGGAAGGAATGGGGGGGAAGGAAGAAAAAAAGAAGGAAGAAGGTAAGAGAGACAAGAATGAGAAGATAAAGGAAGGAAATGAAGGGAATGGAAGGAATAAGTACAAAAAAGGATGGAATGAGGAAAGGAAGAATAGTGAGAATACAGAAGGAAGGAAGGAGATTTAAAAGGAAGAAAGGAAGCTAGGATATACTGTAAGTAGGAATAAGATACACTGTAAACCCTAATGCTGAAAGGAATTAAACATATTGAGTACTGTTAAACTTAAATAATCACAATTAGTTCACATTAATAGACCTTGATGAGCATTTAGAACTTTTTGGTATTTATAAGTTTGTAGAAATTACACTTTTTAGGTTAGCTGAACAAGTTTGAAGGATAAATGAAGGAAGGAGGTGAAATGAAGGAATAAAGGAAAGAAGTAGGAAAAGAAAGGAAGAAGAAAGCAAGCAAGGAAGAAAAGCATTAAACAAGGAAGGAAAGGAAGGAAGCTAAGGAAAGAAAGAAAGAAAGAAAGAAAGAAAGAAAGAAAGGAAGTTGGAAGCTAGGAAGGAAGGAGGGTAAGGAATGAAGAATGAATGGAAGAAGGAGAAAAGGGAAAATCTATATAAATTAAAGAAAGTTTTGTCTGTACGTTGGGTCAGAATTCACTCTTTCAATTAAGTTTTTCTTATTTTTCTTATATTTTTCTTATATCTTTCTTATATCATATATTTGTATTTTGTATTGTATTATACAGATATTTTATTTTATTATTTTATTCCTCCTTAGTTAAATTTATTCCTCCTTAGTTAAATTTACTTTATTATTATTATTATTATTTTTTTTTTTTTTTTTTTACTTTCTGTTGTTCCTAATATTTATTTCCTATTCTTTTTACTTCCTAAGCATTTCACTGCATACTGTGTATGACTGTGTATGTGACAAATAAAATTTGAATTGGAATTTGTTTTTACGTTTCATACACTGGAGGACCAGAATGTCTCTCTGTCTCTCTCTCTCTCTCTCTCTCTGTCTCTCTCTCTCTCTCTCTCTGCCTGTCTGTATGTCTGTCCAGCCAGATATTTATCGCAGCATAACACAAAACTGTCTGTCTTCGAGTCTTCTGCAGTCCTTAGATATCTGCCTGAAGTTTAACCTGCACCATAAGTGAAATCTAAATGTTGAGTAAAAGTGATGTTATGAACAGTTATGTGTGGGATTTAATAATCTACTGTAAAATAATCTACTAATGCGCTACTATCTCAATGTAAACAAACACCTGCACCAATAGATATTAATTAGAAAAGATAAAGTGAATATTTTTTCTGGAATTACTGAAAGAAAGGAAGGAAGGAAGCGTGATTTAAAGTCATCCCGTCTTTAATTTATTATTTAGTAGGAAGGGAGGAGTGTTTCTTCTGCTCTCGCTCGGTGACTCAGTTTGAGGTTGTGTGAAGTTACGTTTGCTAAGACTGAAACTAGGGCTTCTAAGGCAAAAGCTGGAGATATCTTCACACAGGAACCTCACAAGGCCCATGAGATCTTCTCTTCAACCTCAACCTGCCGGTTCCTCCAGATGAAAACATCCACCAGACCGGCACTAAAGACATTAAAGACATTAAAGAAATTAAAGCCACAGGGCTCCAGGAAGGAAGGAGTGAGGACATGATGTTTGGAAGGAAGAAGTGAAAAGTATAAATAAAGGAATAAAGGAAATGATTGAAAGAGTAAGGAAAGGGCAGGAGTAGACTTCTCCTTTGTCTAACTCTGAGCTCGGCTCGTGTGAAGGTCAGACTCTGATCGCATTGTTAGATTAATAAAAATCTCCATCAGTCTGTGATTCAGACACTCCGGAATCTTCCGTAAAATGTAAACGGAATCTTTAAGCGCAAATTCCTCCCTTTGAACTCTGAACTGGACTTTTATAACCATAGACGATGTTTTCTGTGTGTTTGTGGTAAATGAAATTAAATTCCGAAGAACAGATCAGAAAAGTCTGTCGGGTTTTTTTCTTCTTCTTTGCAAATGTACAGTATTGTGTAACGGTCAAGAACGACAGGTCGCGGATTCTGCTGAATTTGAAGCAATATGAGAATTTAATCTGCTGTCTTTGTAGTAAAAATTGAGCGAATGTGTTAGAGGATGACTTCAGACTGAGTCACACACACACACACACACACACACACACACACACACACACTGCTGAGTCACTGAGGATTAATGCTGGAAAGATTAGCGTGAAAGTAACAACAACATTTGTTGTTGTAGTTGTTGTAGTTAGTAGTCTCTAACTACAACATCTGTAGCACAGACAGGAATTTCAACACGTTTCATCTCCGCTGCTCACTCCAGACTCGCTAAAGCTCAGATTATACACGACATCTCACCGTCCTTTTGAGATTATTTCTTGTCACTCACTATGACATTGATAATCGAATGTAACTATGACTAGCGTTGCACTTTTGCTTGTGCAGAATAACAGAATAGAGCTGAAAACTCCCTTTATTTTTCCTTATACAACAGTTAGTCCTGGACGAGAAATCTGATTGGACGAGAGCTGTTTCACGAGTGCTGATAATAGACAGTAACAGCACTGGGATGTGTACAGTGGAACCTTGGAATACGAGCATAATTCGTTCCGGAAGCAGGCTTGTATTCCAAAACACTCGTAAACCAAATCGAATTCTCCCATGAGAAATAATGAAAACTCAAATAATTTGTTCCACAGCCCAAAAAAATAAATAAATAAAAATAAGTAATACAATATATAAAGTAAAAATAAAACAAATTAAACTGCACTTTACCTTTAAAAAAAGTTTTTAAAAATCCTGGCAGATAAGTGTTTCCATTTGTGCGCGCAGGCGGCATGTATTTGTGTGTGTGTGGAATTAGCCCCTGCTCTCGCCTCGTCTTAAACAGTAAAACTCCTCCTCCCTCCCCCCACCTCGCTTTTTAAGTTTCACAACAAACACACACACAACGGAAACACTGTGTTAACGGGGAAAAAAAAGAAATCTCTCTAATTACACTTGCGTGAGCGCAGACTGACAGAATCACTGCTGTAAAGTAAAAAAAAAACAAATGAACCAGCACTTTGCATTTGGAAAGAATCGCAACAGAGCGGAGTTTTCTGTGTAAAATAGAGAGTGTGAAGCCGGGGAGCGGGGTGTAAAGGTGAGAGAGTGTGTGTGTGTGTGTGTGTGGAGACACGCTGAAACAGAGAGGGAAATGTTGATTATACCAGTAAGAAACAAGCACTAAGACCCAGCAGGGGAGACGATTACCCACAATTCCGCAGCACAAGAGAGAAAAAAATCATTGGCTCAGTTGTGATCACGTGACGCTCGATGTCAAAACAAGAGTGCATGCGTGATACATGATACTCGGCACTCGTAAACCAAGACTTGCTTGTTTTTCAAGTCAAAATGTATGAAAAATCTTTGCTCGTCTTGCCGAACACTCGTAAACCGTGTTACTCGCAATCCGAGGTTCCACTGTATATATATCACTCGGCATCCCAGGTGTTGTACAGTGTCTAATTACACCAGCTCTGACAGTCAATAAAGGATAAGTGTGGGCGGAGCAAAATAACTGCTTAAATAAAGAAACAAATCATAATCTATTGATAATAAATGCTGTTTGTGTAACTGTTTATACTGTGTATACAGTAAAAGCAATATCACACTCGACATTCAGCCGTGCTGTTGTGCTAAATGTCAGCACAGCTGTGTAATCTTCATTACTCCAGATGAATCCTCGTAATACGTATACACCACAACAGCACAAGCTTGAGTGTAATATTACTAAAATTAATCCACCCTGCTACACTAATGCACTCATTCCAGTGTTTCACTAGTGCTCGAGGTAGAAAGTTTTCTCAGTTTTCTGCCTGATTCACATCTGAAACGCCGGCCTCCCAGGAACTCTCATCATCATGAATTGCTTTCATGCCTTCAGTTCATCAAATCCCAGTTTGACTTGAACGTCTGCAAAATAAAGTTTTCTAAAAGCATCTTTTTTGTTGTAAAGTTGCATGAAGGTCAGGGGTGTTGATTCAGTTTCTGAATAACGGCGACAGCACACAGCACACGGCCCCGACGTCTTTCCATCTATAACAAATGACTGATTTCCGTTTGTCACTTTAGCGTTTCAGTTTAAACCACCTTTTTTTGTTTTTGTGCTGTGGATCAGTTAGACTTTCAGAGGCAGCAGTTTTACCTGCATTTCCCTTATTTTTGCAAGACATTGAGTGTGAGAGTGTGTCCTGAGTGTGTCCTGAGATTATCTTAAGTGGGTTGTGTTTCCAGGAACTTTAACCTCTTGTGAAACATCTCCGTCTGAGCGATTTCGCTGCTTTTAAACCCAAACTGTTCCCAAATTGTGACACAGAGGAGACTTTCTGTTCAGCACCAGCTGACTGTCCTGCTGGATTCATACTAGTATTTAAAAAGAGGACAGGATTAGCTTAACAACACACACACACACACACACACACACACACACACAAAACAGTAATGTAAATCACACAACACACTTATGTATGACGCTTCTGATTGGACAGGTTTAGTCATGTTCCTTACAGTTCTGGAGTGTGTGTGCCACCTCTAATAAATTGCAGCCTCATACGGTTAGATAATTGCAGGGGCCTGTATCGCAATTTGATTTTTATGCGATTAATTGTGCGTCAAAACTTTCTCGACTTACGTACCTGCATCAAGAAAAACAGAGGAAGAAAGAAAATATAATAAATAATTGAAGGATAGAGGATAAAGAAAAGTATGGAAAGGAAAGAATGGACAGGGAACCATGAGGAAAGGAATTGAAGAAGGAAGGAACAAAAAATGAACAGGAACGGGAAGGAATAAAAAATGGAAAGGAAGAGAAGTATTAAGGAAGGAAGGTAGGAAGGATATGAGTGAAGGGATGAGGAAATGAAAGAGGAAATGAATATGGAAAGAAGGGATAATTAAGGAAAGGAAGGTTAAAAAGGAAGAAGAAATGAAGGAAGGAAGGAAGGAAGGAAACAATAGGAAAAGAAATGGAACGGGGAAGAAACAAGGAATATCTCAAGAAAGGGAGCATTAAAAAGGAAGGAAGGGAGAAATAAGCGAAGAGACAGAAAAAGGAAGAAATAATGAAAGTAAAGTACAAATATGGAAAGGAAGGAAGGAAGTGAGTGAGGTAGGAAGAAAAGCAACAAAAAAAATTAAGATCTATAAGGAAATGGATGATGGAATAAAGGATGGAATGAAGAAAGGAAATAAATAAAGCAATAAGAAACTGTAAAAAAATCAAAATGGGTGTGATCATAAAAAAAAGAAAAGTAAAAAAAATAATTTAAAAAAAGGAATAATGAATGAGAAATAAGAAAGCAATGCCAGAATTAAGAAGGAAGAAAAGGGAAAGGTAAAGGGGAGAGATAATGGAAAGGAAGGATAAGGAATGAAGACAAGGAATCGAATAAGATCAGGAATGAAGGTCAGAGTGCTGTATGTAGACAAACGTGGTGATGGACAGAAAAGACAGAATGAAGAACAGCGTTCAGGTAACGTTTAAAGAACTGGCAGCAAATCTGCCGCCTAAAACCCTCGACATAACGCAATCTCGACCCAGCGTCATGTAGCTTAATGTAATGGAATGTAATATTTTGTGTGTGTGAGAGAGAGGGAGAGAGAGAGAGAGAGAGAGAGAGAGCGATGACGTTCTTGAGCTTTAGATGGTCTTTATCACACTGTAGCGGAGGACAGCTGCGACTTAATGCTTGTTTGAAATGGCTTTCAGTCACCCAGCTGTTGTCTCTGACCCTGAAACCACACACACACACACACACACACACACACACACACACACACACACACACACAGGCACACAATATCAGTAAGACGGCAGTAAATGGATTAACCACAGATTAGTCAGATTGTAACCCGAGGAAACTGTTCACTTCCTGTTGAGTCAAACACTATGGGAATTGGCATGTGTGTGTGTGTGTGTGTGTGTGTGTGTGTGTGTGTAGTCCTAGTCTTCCCTTACAGTATGTTGTATGTTATATGTCGCTGAAATAAAAAGTCTGTATACATATACATCTATAACAAGTTTTGATACTGTGGTACTACAGAGCAACAAATTATTTTTGTTTATCTCATATTTGTTACGTATGGACGCTTATTTATACCAGAAAAAAATATTTTAAAATTTGATCATCGTTAAAGTAAGTATTGTTAAAGTAATGCTTAGATGTGACATTTAATAATAATATAATTATGCACCAGTACTGTAGCTCATACATGCATTAGTATCTCATATAGTAATTATGGGATAATATCTCATCAATTGCTCATCGTTTTATAATTACTATCTCAGTATGACCTACTGTAGTACCACAAATAAAGTGGTATCTCAAAATTATGAAATAGGATATTAAAATGTGTCTCATTAGTAAGTTATGATCTACTATCTCGTAAATGGTCTATTGTCTCATAATTAGGACATAATGCAGTAAGTCCCGGACATACGAACAGGTTTTTTCCCTAGCGCTCATTCATAAGTCCAACCTAAAACTTTGTTTAGGTACTAGGATACACTAACACAACGCTATACACAGTATAATAAAGTACTTTGTTGCAGATGGTTAAATGATTCATGTTAAAAGAACTAGCGACATTTGCCATCTTTTGTCTCCATCGTTATTGCGTGGGGCTTCTTTGCCGTACCCAGCTTCAGCGCCGCTGCTTTTACGCTTGACTTCCGGACAACCTGGGCTTGGACTGCACTGGCAGAGGATGCGCGCTACACGCCGGACATGTGATCTAATGTCCACGACTGAACATGGACGAATACATGATGTTAGTATCTTCAAAAGTTCATCTCAGTATCTCGTTTTTCATTAAAAATGCACCTGAAGTGCCATAATGTGTAATAATTGTAACTTTCTATCTCGTAATTGTTTAGTATCTCATGACAAAATATGAGGAGAATAAACCTTTGGGGGGGGGGGGGGGGGGGGGGGGTTTGGGGACTGCGACTGTATTTAGAATCTTCTACATTTCTCTTTATATTTCCATTTATTCTGCTTTAGAACATCAGCTTCGTTAACGTCTGAGGTTCTGGGGTCGAATCCCAAATATCGTGAAATGGAAAGCTAGTGCACTATATAGGGTGTACACTCCCTTGTTCCACACACCGAGTATTCCCCTTGATCAGGGGTTAGAGAGGGATTTGGGATTCTAGAAGCTAGTTAGCTTCGGAGCTTAGCTTAAGCGTAAATAAAACAACACAGGGGCGATTCAGAATGACTTGTGACTGGGTTTGAATGTGGATGTTGTCAGGCAGCTGCTCTCTCCTCAGTACTGCAGACTGTACAGACCTACTCTCACCCACGCTGAGACACACAGTTAGTGTCATTAACCACTGGACAACACCTGGGACACGCCCAGTCATACATATAGTTACACCTCACAGTGCTGTTACTGTCTGTTGTCAGCACTCGTGGAATAACGTCTCTCGTCCAATCAGATCGCTCGGTCAGAACTAACTGTTGTATGATATAAATATCTGTCTGTTATCATAGTTTGTGTGAAACATGTCTCAATTATGGCACGATGCTAAATATTCAATTAAATACATCTTTATTATGACATACCGTATAAACGCATCGTTAACTTTATCTCGTATTGTACGACTTCTAATTAAAATGAAACTTAATTATGACTTTAAATATCTTTAAATCATAATTTATGAACTTGTATATCACAGACGTCCTCGTATCTCATATTCTCCGCCTAATTAACACCCAGCGTCGTGGAGACGACTTGTGTGTATTTATGACTCTCAGTCATGTGACTTTCTGCTCCATGATAATTTAATTAGAAAAATAATCATGTTCAGCGTTTTCTTTTCTTACAAGAAGCTAAAAAAAAGAAGAGAATAGAAGAGAAGGATTTCACAGTAATTATGAGCATATAATCGCTCTGCCAGTCCTGCAGAGGAAAACATCAAAGCAGTCAAGCTAGAGAAGTGAAACCTGAACCCAGACAGCCTGAGACTGAGGCTTATACGGTTTTTATTTTATTTATTTATTTATTTTTACTTCTCCCTGTTGTAACAGTAAATGTAAAGCCTTAACAGATTGCATATTTAAAATTTTACACACCACAATGTTCAATTTGCCGTGTTATTACTCTGTAGCGGCGGCAAACTTTATATTCCGAGAGGCTGCAACACAAATATAGCTTTATTTGCTGCAGCAGTAAAGTAGAACAAAGGAAATGAAAATGAGCGAGAGACATACAGAGAGAGAGAGAGAGAGAGAGAGAGAGAGGGACGCTTTTGAATTCGGAGTGTAATGAGACAGACATGATGGTAGTTTTATCTTTTCCTGAAGATGTACGTACACACACACACACACACACACACACACACACACACACACACACACACACACACTGCATCTCTCACTCTGTCTCTCTCACTCTCTCTCTCTATTTATTTGGTACTCATCATGAAACTATGACCTATACAAGATACACAGGACACAGACAGTGGTCAGGACACACACACACACACACACACAATTAGAGGGAGAAAAAGGGGGGTGCAAATGACTGTGAAGTTAATTAGAACATCCTGTCTCTCTTTCTACCCCTCTATCACCCCCCTCCCCCCCGCCCCCGTCTCTCTCTCTGTCTATCTTTCTTTCCCTCCCAAACTCTGTCCTTCTCTGTAAGGCTTTGATGTGGCTTAGTGCCTGGAAACTTAATGAAAAATGTATAATAGATCTCTCTCTTTCTCTCTCTCTCTCTCTCTCTCTCTCCACGTTAGGGAACACACTTCTTGACGTCTTCATTCCCTGTGGCCTCTCTTTCATATTTCCCCCCTTTCTTCCTCCTCTCCTCATCCCCAAGTATCTCTTCTGAACTTTTGCACCAGGAGATTTAACTGTAACTGCATTGTGTTTCGCTCCACCTTTTTTTGGTTTATTTGTTTATTTACAGGGTTGCCAATATTAACACAATACCTTTACGTCCTAGAACACTTTTATCTTTTTTCTTTTTTTTTAAAATCGTAATTAACTGCTCCAAATTATTCGATAGCTCATTTACATGTCGTCCCGTCATCTCTGTTTCTCCTCTGCTGTCCTCTCCGTTCTCGTCTTCTCTTTGTCTTCTTCTTCTCCTACAACCGTCCTGTCAGTTTAATCAACCTCGGTGCTTCTTTTCAGTCACGTCGCACATCACACGCTCTAAAACGAAACTGGCAGAAATAATTTCCACTCCTCCGCCGAATGTGATTTATTAACCTGCGTGCGATTAAATTTTTCCGTCGATAACTCAGCAAAGCTCAACAGGTTAAACGAGCTGAGAAACGAGGAGGAAAAGGTGAAATGATGTTTCCCTTAGAATGAAAAAAAAATTATAATTTGTGTAATGGAAGGTGTGAGCGGCGGAGACATGTTAGCGCCTGCTCCATTAGCTTCCTGTCAAATGTCCTCCATATTAACAAACAGAGTCTCTACAGGCAGGGACCTCAGGTCTCCACACAGTCTCCAATCATATATGAGAATATGGACATGTCTGTCAGTCCATAGATTTTCTTTCATACATTAGAGGACCCGAAACTCTCAGAAAAAATCTTGTCTGTATGTCTGTATGTCTGTCCAGCCAGATTTTGTCTCAGCATCACGCAAAACCATCTGTACAGAATTGACTGAATCTTCTGCAGTCCTTAGATCTCTGCCTGAAATTTAATCTGCACCATCAGTGAAATCTAAATGTTGAGTAAAAGTGATGTTATGAACAGTTATGTATGGGATTTAATTCACTCACCGTCTATAACGCTTAATCCTGTACTCAGTGTCACGGGGCAGAGCCTATCCCAGGAGACTTCGAGCGCGAGGCGAGGTACAACCTGGACAGGGTGCCAATCCATCGCAGAGCACGCACACACACACACTACGGACACTTTGGGAATGCCAATTAGCATAATCGACATGGCCTTGGACTTTTGGAGGAAACACACCAAGCATGGGGAGAACATGCAAACTCCATGCACACAGAGAGACGGGAATCGAACCCGTACCCTGGAGATACAAGGCGACACCACTAACCACTATACAACCGTGCCGTGCCGTCAACGACGTGTACTAACGCTAATATACAGCTCAACCACCATCGTGAATTATATACATGACAGATTTTTTTAACAGGGTTAAGGAACATGAACTAACCTGGCACGATTTGTAAGAATTGTTCATACAGTAAATCTGTGTTAATGTTGACTTTTCTTCACCACTAATGCTTGCACACTGATGGGTTCCTGAGCAATTCCTTGTGGCTGAGAAAATCCTACTGTAACCTCGCTGATGTGCAACGTTATCTAGATCATAGCATAGCGATATACTTTATTCCACTTCAGTCATAAACATACAGTGCTCCCACTGAAGGGATCTGACCGTGTGTCCCGCTCAAGCCACTGGTGTGTATTAATATTGTTCGAAAGTCATTTTTGCAGCATTGTGTTAGGGACCAATTAAAGTTATCCCATCACGATGAAGTGAACGTTGTTCCGTCGTCGTTTAACCAACTTACTGTAATTATAACTTTCAAAAACAAACATATCCGTAACTTTGACAGATTAACCTCACTACAATGTTCTGACAATCAAAACTTCCTGCTGGTTAGCAGCGCTAGTATATGATAGCATATTTGCATCCTTAGCAGAACGGGTGTGTTTTGTTTGTGTGTGTGTAAATAAAAATAAACATGAGATAAGTATTTTATTATGATAGACAGTGGAACCTTGGATTACGAGAATAATTCGTTCCAGAAGTGGGCTCGTATTCCAAAACACTCATGAACCAAATCGAATTTGACCATAAAAAATAATGAACATTCAAATTATTTGTTCCACAGCCCCCCCCCCCCCAAAAAAAATACATAAAAATAATTAATACAATATATAAAGTAAAAATGAATCAAATTAACCTGCACTTTACCTTTAAAAAAAGTTGTAAACAATCCCGACAGATAAGTGTTTCCGTTTGTGCGTGCAGGCTGCGTGTATTTGTGTGTGTGTGTGTGTGTGTGTGTGTGTGTGTGTATGTGGAATTAGCCCCTTCCCTGGCCTCGTCTTAAACAGTAAAACTACTCCCCCCCCCAACCCCCGCTTTTTAAGTTTCACTCGGTTGCTCGGTTTTTCAAGTCAAAATTTATTAAAAATCTTTGCTCGTCCTGCGGAACACTCGCAATCCAAAGTTCCACTATATTGATTTGATTACATTTACATGTAGGCATTTGACAGACTCTCTTATCCCGAACAAAGTTCTTTGAAGTATCCGTTATTGGATCTATATTTACACGCTTGTGGAATTAGTCCAAGTATTGAAGAAACAGATATGTCTTGAGTTACGTTTCAACATACTGTATAAATATTTATTTATACAAGTGTAATTTTGCATCTTTTGAACATGTTTACCCGAAACACAGACGTGTCCAATAGTTGAATTACTCTCATACTCGTGTATCCTGCTGTGTTGTTCTATAAACCAGAAAACTATAGCTGCTAGTCCACGATCCGCCCTGAAGTTAGCAGCCGAGGAGTGAATAAACATGTCACACACATGGCGTTCGTGATGCCTGTCAAGATGCACTTCGGGTTAAAATTCGAGGCAGCTGATCCAGAAAGAGGACGTAGTTTTCTTTACACTCCATCTCTCTGGTGATAAAAAGCAAGAATTTCTCTCTCTCTCTCTCTCTCTCTCCATCTGTCATTCTCTGCTTTCTCGGCTGGACTGATAAGTTTCAGCGTTCCTGCTGCGAACTATTTTCTTACATAAACTCATGTGTACTTTTCTATCTCTTCTATCTTCCTGTTTACATTTTCCCTCGCCTCAGGTTATTGCTTTTTTAAATTTGCGGGCTGCGTGATATTTTTTTTCTCTCTGTCGCTCATAGCTCATCCATTCACTCTTGTCGTTTATCCCAGCCTCAGGTACTTTCTACTCCTGTAATCACATGAAACTGTATTATTCTTCCTTTCCCATTTCTCTTTTATTCCTGCGGCCAGTGTATACCTGTGGTTTTCTGCTCTCTTGCTTGATTACTAACCATTATGTCAGTCAATCTTTTTTTCTACCCCCTGCATTGTTTCTGGTTTTTCTCCCTCTTTGGTCTTTCCATCTCTGTCTGGAGAGAAGGTCAGGGTAATGATTAGACAATTAGAGACAATGCAGGGAGTTTGCCACAGAGAAACCAGAGAAAGAGAGATATACAGACAGACAGAGAGAGAAGCAGTGTGTGTTCATGGATTGTAATACCAGGGTTGGGCGTTCTTCACCAGCTACATTTAACCCACATGAAACGGTCATACTCTGCCCTCACGCTTTGCTGGTTTCCGCCTCCCTCGAGTTGTGCTGTCACCCTCTACAACAGCCGAAACCACTGCTAGGAGGTACAGACTGTGAAAGGGCTGGATGTTTAAAGATTTACTCTGTTACCCAAATCCCCCGGGGCATTAATTAACCATTAATGCTGATTAGAAGCTCCAGATGTTCCTCCTGGCTGAACATGACAGTCTTTGGTCAACTGATCACCATCAAACACAAACACCTTCCTCACCATTAGGACATTCACAGTTGACAAAAACAGAACATTGAGTCCAAGTTACTATTATTTACACACCAGAATGTTCTTGTTTTTTTTGTTTGTTTGTTTGTTTGTTTTTGGACCCCTGATGGTTCCCGAGCCCTGACAGAAACATTGTTCTAGAAGATAAACTTGACCAACATGTGCCTGCTTTCAACATTTTCCATCAAGCACTAACTGTAAAGCAACAACATTAAATAAATGTTTCCCATTAAACACCAACATTTACATTTACAATTAGACATTTCCCATCAAAGATCAACATTATCCATTAAACACAAACATTCTCCATCACACACCAACATTCTCCATTTAACACGATTAAACACCATTTTTCTTAAAACACCAACATTATCCATCACACACCTAACATTCTCCTTTAAACACCAAAATTCTCCTTTAAATACCAACATTCGCCATTAAATAACATCAAACACCAACTTTCTCCTTAAAAACACCAACATTCTTAATTAAACACCAACATTCTTAATTAAACATCAACATTCTCCATCACACACCAACATTCTCCATCACACACCAACATTCTCCTTAAAGACACCAACATTCTCCATCACACACCAACATTCTCCTTAAAAACACCAACATTCTCCATCACACACCAACATTCTCAATTAAACACCAACATTCTCCATCACACATCAACATTCTCCATTAAACATTTCCCATTAAACACCAACATTTTGCTTTAAACACCAACATTCTCCATCACACACTGACATTCTTAATCACACCCCAACATTCTCCATTAAACAACAACATTATCCTTAAAACACCAACATTCTTAATTAAACATTAACATTCTCCAACACACACCAACACTCTCTATTAAACATTTCCCATTAAACACCAACATTTTGCTTTAAACACCAACATTCTCCATCACACACCAACATTCTCCATTAAACACCAACATTCTCCATCACACATCAACATTCTCCATTAAACATTTCCCATTAAACACCAACATTTTGCTTTAAACATCAACATTCTCCATCACACACTGTTGGGGTATGATTAAGAATGTCAGTGTGTGATGGAGAATGTTGGTGTTTAAAGCAAAATGTTTTTAAGGAGAATGTTGATGTGTGATGGAGAATGTTGGTGATTAATGGAGAATGTTGGGGTATGATTAAGAATGTCATTCTCCATTACACACCAACATTCTCCATTAAACAACAACATTATCCTTAAAGCACCAACATTCTTAATTAAACATTAACATTCTCCAACACACACCAACACTATTAAACATTTCCCATTAAACACCAACATTTTGCTTTAAACACCAACATTCTCCATCACACACCAACATTCTCCATTAAACACCAACATTCTCCATCACACATCAACATTCTCCATTAAACATTTCCCATTAAACACCAACATTTTGCTTTAAACACCAACATTCTCCATCACACACTGACATTCTTAATCACACCCCAACATTCTCCATTAAACAACAACATTATCCTTAAAACACCAACATTCTTAATTAAACATTAACATTCTCCAACACACACCAACACTCTTTATTAAACATTTCCCATTAAACACCAACATTTTGCTTTAAACACCAACATTCTCCATCACACACCAACATTCTCCATTAAACACCAACATTCTCCATCACACATCAACATTCTCCATTAAACATTTCCCATTAAACACCAACATTTTGCTTTAAACATCAACATTCTCCATCACACACTGTTGGGGTATGATTAAGAATGTCAGTGTGTGATGGAGAATGTTGGTGTTTAAAGCAAAATGTTTTTAAGGAGAATGTTGATGTGTGATGGAGAATGTTGGTGATTAATGGAGAATGTTGGGGTATGATTAAGAATGTCATTCTCCATTACACACCAACATTCTCCATTAAACAACAACATTATCCTTAAAACACCAACATTCTTAATTAAACATTAACATTCTCCAACACACACCAACACTATTAAACATTTCCCATTAAACACCAACATTTTGCTTTAAACACCAACATTCTCCATCACACATCAACATTCTCCATTAAACATTTCCTATTAAACACCAACATTTTGCTTTAAACACCAACATTCTCCATCACACACTGACATTCTTAATCACACCCCAACATTCTCCATTAAACAACAACATTATCCTTAAAACACCAACATTCTTAATTAAACATTAACATTCTCCAACACACACCAACACTCTCTATTAAACATTTCCCATTAAACACCAACATTTTGCTTTAAACACCAACATTCTCCATCACACACCAACATTCTCCATTAACCACCAACATTCTCCATCACACATCAACATTCTCCATTAAACATTTCCCATTAAACACCAACATTTTGCTTTAAACATCAACATTCTCCATCACACACTGTTGGGGTATGATTAAGAATGTCAGTGTGTGATGGAGAATGTTGGTGTTTAAAGCAAAATGTTTTTAAGGAGAATGTTGATGTGTGATGGAGAATGTTGGTGATTAATGGAGAATGTTGGGGTATGATTAAGAATGTCATTCTCCATTACACACCAACATTCTCCATTAAACAACAACATTATCCTTAAAACACCAACATTCTCCAACACACACCAACACTATTAAACATTTCCCATTAAACACCAACATTTTGCTTTAAACACCAACATTCTCCATCACACACCAACATTCTCCATTAAACACCAACATTCTCCATCACACATCAACATTCTCCATTAAACATTTCCCATTAAACACCAACATTTTGCTTTAAACACCAACATTCTCCATCACACACTGACATTCTTAATCACACCCCAACATTCTCCATTAAACAACAACATTATCCTTAAAACACCAACATTCTTAATTAAACATTAACATTCTCCAACACACACCAACACTCTCTATTAAACATTTCCCATTAAACACCAACATTTTGCTTTAAACACCAACATTCTCCATCACACACCAACATTCTCCATTAAACACCAACATTCTCCATCACACATTAACATTCTCCATTAAACATTTCCCATTAAACACCAACATTTTGCTTTAAACATCAACATTCTCCATCACACACTGTTGGGGTATGATTAAGAATGTCAGTGTGTGATGGAGAATGTTGGTGTTTAAAGCAAAATGTTTTTAAGGAGAATGTTGATGTGTGATGGAGAATGTTGGTGATTAATGGAGAATGTTGGGGTATGATTAAGAATGTCATTCTCCATTACACACCAACATTCTCCATTAAACAACAACATTATCCTTAAAACACCAACATTCTTAATTAAACATTAACATTCTCCAACACACACCAACACTATTAAACATTTCCCATTAAACACCAACATTTTGCTTTAAACACCAACATTCTCCATCACACACCAACATTCTCCATTAACCACCAACATTCTCCATCACACATCAACATTCTCCATTAAACATTTCCCATTAAACACCAACATTTTGCTTTAAACATCAACATTCTCCATCACACACTGTTGGGGTATGATTAAGAATGTCAGTGTGTGATGGAGAATGTTGGTGTTTAAAGCAAAATGTTTTTAAGGAGAATGTTGATGTGTGATGGAGAATGTTGGTGATTAATGGAGAATGTTGGGGTATGATTAAGAATGTCATTCTCCATTACACACCAACATTCTCCATTAAACAACAACATTATCCTTAAAACACCAACATTCTTAATTAAACATTAACATTCTCCAACACACACCAACACTATTAAACATTTCCCATTAAACACCAACATTTTGCTTTAAACACCAACATTCTCCATCACACACCAACATTCTCCATTAAACACCAACATTCTCCATCACACATCAACATTCTCCATTAAACATTTCCCATTAAACACCAACATTTTGCTTTAAACACCAACATTCTCCATCACACACTGACATTCTTAATCACACCCCAACATTCTCCATTAAACAACAACATTATCCTTAAAACACCAACATTCTTAATTAAACATTAACATTCTCCAACACACACCAACACTCTTTATTAAACATTTCCCATTAAACACCAACATTTTGCTTTAAACACCAACATTCTCCATCACACACCAACATTCTCCATTAAACACCAACATTCTCCATCACACATCAACATTCTCCATTAAACATTTCCCATTAAACACCAACATTTTGCTTTAAACATCAACATTCTCCATCACACACTGTTGGGGTATGATTAAGAATGTCAGTGTGTGATGGAAAATGTTGGTGTTTAAAGCAAAATGTTTTTAAGGAGAATGTTGATGTGTGATGGAGAATGTTGGTGATTAATGGAGAATGTTGGGGTATGATTAAGAATGTTATTCTCCATTACACACCAACATTCTCCATTAAACAACAACATTATCCTTAAAACACCAACATTCTTAATTAAACATTAACATTCTCCAACACACACCAACACTATTAAACATTTCCCATTAAACACCAACATTTTGCTTTAAACACCAACATTCTCCATCACACATCAACATTCTCCATTAAACATTTCCCATTAAACACCAACATTTTGCTTTAAACACCAACATTCTCCATCACACACTGACATTCTTAATCACACCCCAACATTCTCCATTAAACAACAACATTATCCTTAAAACACCAACATTCTTAATTAAACATTAACATTCTCCAACACACACCAACACTTTCTATTAAACATTTCCCATTAAACACCAACATTTTGCTTTAAACACCAACATTCTCCATCACACACCAACATTCTCCATTAAACACCAACATTCTCCATCACACATCAACATTCTCCATTAAACATTTCCCATTAAACACCAACATTTTGCTTTAAACATCAACATTCTCCATCACACACTGTTGGGGTATGATTAAGAATGTCAGTGTGTGATGGAGAATGTTGGTGTTTAAAGCAAAATGTTTTTAAGGAGAATGTTGATGTGTGATGGAGAATGTTGGTGATTAATGGAGAATGTTGGGGTATGATTAAGAATGTCATTCTCCATTACACACCAACATTCTCCATTAAACAACAACATTATCCTTAAAACACCAACATTCTCCAACACACACCAACACTATTAAACATTTCCCATTAAACACCAACATTTTGCTTTAAACACCAACATTCTCCATCACACACCAACATTCTCCATTAAACACCAACATTCTCCATCACACATCAACATTCTCCATTAAACATTTCCCATTAAACACCAACATTTTGCTTTAAACACCAACATTCTCCATCACACACTGACATTCTTAATCACACCCCAACATTCTCCAGTAAACAACAACATTATCCTTAAAACACCAACATTCTTAATTAAACATTAACATTCTCCAACACACACCAACACTCTCTATTAAACATTTCCCATTAAACACCAACATTTTGCTTTAAACACCAACATTCTCCATCACACACCAACATTCTCCATTAAACACCAACATTCTCCATCACACATCAACATTCTCCATTAAACATTTCCCATTAAACACCAACATTTTGCTTTAAACATCAACATTCTCCATCACACACTGTTGGGGTATGATTAAGAATGTCAGTGTGTGATGGAGAATGTTGGTGTTTAAAGCAAAATGTTTTTAAGGAGAATGTTGATGTGTGATGGAGAATGTTGGTGATTAATGGAGAATGTTGGGGTATGATTAAGAATGTCATTCTCCATTACACACCAACATTCTCCATTAAACAACAACATTATCCTTAAAACACCAACATTCTTAATTAAACATTAACATTCTCCAACACACACCAACACTATTAAACATTTCCCATTAAACACCAACATTTTGCTTTAAACACCAACATTCTCCATCACACACCAACATTCTCCATCACACACCAACATTCTCCATTAAACACCAACATTCTCCATCACACATCAACATTCTCCATTAAACATTTCCCATTAAACACCAACAATTTTGCTTTAAACATCAACATTCTCCATCACACACTGTTGGGGTATGATTAAGAATGTCAGTGTGTGATGGAAAATGTTGGTGTTTAAAGCAAAATGTTTTTAAGGAGAATGTTGATGTGTGATGGAGAATGTTGGTGATTAATGGAGAATGTTGGGGTATGATTAAGAATGTCATTCTCCATTACACACCAACATTCTCCATTAAACAACAACATTATCCTTAAAACACCAACATTCTTAATTAAACATTAACATTCTCCAACACACACCAACACTATTAAACATTTCCCATTAAACACCAACATTTTGCTTTAAACACCAACATTCTCCATCACACACCAACATTCTCCATTAAACACCAACATTCTCCATCACACATCAACATTCTCCATTAAACATTTCCCATTAAACACCAACATTTTGCTTTAAACACCAACATTCTCCATCACACACTGACATTCTTAATCACACCCCAACATTCTCCATTAAACAACAACATTATCCTTAAAACACCAACATTCTTAATTAAACATTAACATTCTCCAACACACACCAACACTCTCTATTAAACATTTCCCATTAAACACCAACATTTTGCTTTAAACACCAACATTCTCCATCACACATCAACATTCTCCATTAAACATTTCCCATTAAACACCAACATTTTGCTTTAAACATCAACATTCTCCATCACACACTGTTGGGGTATGATTAAGAATGTCAGTGTGTGATGGAGAATGTTGGTGTTTAAAGCAAAATGTTTTTAAGGAGAATGTTGATGTGTGATGGAGAATGTTGGTGATTAATGGAGAATGTTGCGTTATGATTAAGAATGTCATTCTCCATTACACACCAACATTCTCCATTAAACAACAACATTATCCTTAAAACACCAACATTCTTAATTAAACATTAACATTCTCCAACACACACCAACACTATTAAACATTTCCCATTAAACACCAACATTTTGCTTTAAACACCAACATTCTCCATCACACACCAACATTCTCCATTAAACACCAACATTCTCCATCACACATCAACATTCTCCATTAAACATTTCCCATTAAACACCAACATTTTGCTTTAAACATCAACATTCTCCATCACACACTGTTGGGGTATGATTAAGAATGTCAGTGTGTGATGGAGAATGTTGGTGTTTAAAGCAAAATGTTTTTAAGGAGAATGTTGATGTGTGATGGAGAATGTTGGTGATTAATGGAGAATGTTGGGGTATGATTAAGAATGTCATTCTCCATTACACACCAACATTATCCTTAAAACACCAACATTCTTAATTAAACATTAACATTCTCCAACACACACCAACACTCTCTATTAAACATTTCCCATTAAATACCAACATTTTGCTTTAAACACCAACATTCTCCATCACACACCAACATTCTCCATTAAACACCAACATTCTCCATCACACATCAACATTCTCCATTAAACATTTCCCATTAAACACCAACATTTTGCTTTAAACACCAACATTCTCCATCACACACCAACATTCTCCATTAAACACCAACATTCTCCATCACACATCAACATTCTCCATTAAACATTTCCCATTAAACACCAACATTTTGCTTTAAACATCAACATTCTCCATCACACACTGTTGGGGTATGATTAAGAATGTCAGTGTGTGATGGAGAATGTTGGTGTTTAAAGCAAAATGTTTTTAAGGAGAATGTTGATGTGTGATGGAGAATGTTGGTGATTAATGGAGAATGTTGGGGTATGATTAAGAATGTCATTCTCCATTACACACCAACATTATCCTTAAAACACCAACATTCTTAATTAAACATTAACATTCTCCAACACACACCAACACTCTCTATTAAACATTTCCCATTAAATACCAACATTTTGCTTTAAACACCAACATTCTCCAACACACACCAACATTCTCCATTAAACACCAACATTCTCCATCACACATCAACATTCTCCATTAAACATTTCCCATTAAACACCAACATTTTGCTTTAAACATCAACATTCTCCATCACACACTGTTGGGGTATGATTAAGAATGTCAGTGTGTGATGGAGAATGTTGGTGTTTAAAGCAAAATGTTTTTAAGGAGAATGTTGATGTGTGATGGAGAATGTTGGTGATTAATGGAGAATGTTGGGGTATGATTAAGAATGTCATTCTCCATTACACACCAACATTCTCCATTAAACACCAACATAATCCTTAAAAAACCAACATTCTTAATTAAACATTAACATTCTCCATGACACACCAACATTCTCCATCACACACCAACATACTCCTTAAAAACACCAACATTCTTAATTAAACACCAGCATTCTCCATCACACACCAACATTCTCCTTAAAAACACCAACATTCTCAATTAAACATTTCCCATTAAACACCAACATTTTGCTTTAAACACCAACATTCTCCATCACACACTGACATTCTTAATCATACCCCAACATTCTTTGACTTTACATACCCCAACATTACGTGACTTGACTTGACATTCTCCATTAAACACAATCATTCTTCTCTTAAACACCACAATTCTCCTTTAAACACCAACATCCCTAACCATACCCCAACATTCTCCACCACACGCCATTCTTCATCACACACACCAACATTCTTCATTAAACACCAACATTCTCCTCCACACATAATTTTCCATTAAACGCCTCCCAAATCAAACCTGTTTTTCTGTACGCAACTGACCTATCTCGCTCCATTAAACACCAACTTTATTTCTTATTACCATAGATTGTGGTGTTTTGCCGAACACACGTGTTAAAGTGAGAGATACAATATACTCAGAACACACACACACACACACACACACACACAGAGGGAAAGCTTTGGGACTTGATTCTGTTCACAGATAGCATTGGGCCATTTTTTGCAGATGGTGCATCAGATATAAGTGATAGTAGGAGCAATTAAAGATGATTGAGAGTCGAGCTAGCATGGCTAATCACCGTTCTAAATTCAGTGCGCTGAGCTCAGAGGAAATTATGAAATCTATTATACGTTCCACGCTGTCCGGCTTCCTCGCCATCATGTGCGGTATAGAGTTCAGTGACACTGCTGGTTTATTACGGTCATTCGTTAGCATGAAATATAGTCGTAGCTCCATCCTCCCCTATCATTTCATCGTGTGACTGTGTCCATCTGTCTGTCTTCATGTCTGGCCTGGCGCCTGTATCGCTACTGGCTTAGCTCAGGCTAATTGCTCGCTAACTTTCCTGCTGTCTCTGTGTATGTTCAACCAGGCTAAGCCACCAGTTGCTAAATAACTGTGTTTAAACACACACGACTCTGGTTTCAATCTGATTGTTGTGGATCTCCATGACCACGCTGTTATTACGCGAGTGAAAGATCTACTCATGTTGTGGGCTGTGAATGAGACCTGCCAACTACAATGGGTGCTTGGCGAGTGCTTTAATTAGCCGTATTCATGTAACACGCTGTGTGTGAAAACGAGCATGGGGCGCACATCAAATTGTGTATGGTGTTGTGTGTTTGCGCGCGTTTTCATTTCCTTTCTCCTCTGACGATTAAGTGCTTTCAGGAACTGTTGTCGATGTGCTTCATGAATGAGGTCAGCTTGTGTGTGTGTGTGTGTGTGTGTGTGTGTGTGCCTCATTAGCTTCATCCTCTTCCTGTGTCTGAGTGTGTGAATACAAGCAGTGTGTGTTTTGTCCTTTGACCTCATGACTCATCCTAGCCCCACAATTCATCAATCCATCATCAATTAATACCCTCAAGGTATATAATAATAATATCACAGAATAAACCATGGTGCCATGAAGGACATTCAACAGCAGGAGCTGGTTCCTTCAGCTACATGAAGGAACCAGTATTTAGAAATACAATGACGGCCCTTCTCATTCCAATGCAGTCATCATGCATATCTATTTGAGAGGTAGTCCTGCCCCAAAGGGGTTGTCCAGTAGCCCAGTAGTGATAATCCAGGCCTGCTGGCTATATTCCCAGAGCAGGATTGTGTTTTGCCAAAGCGCAGCTGGAGGTTGGACCCCAGTTCCAGGGCTCATGATTGCACTCCAGGGGTACATCCGATATGGCACTGGCTATCAAAACAAACATTATACACAGCAGCCAATGGGGCACTTGTACAGCCTGGGGGCAATGGGGCAAAAGCACAAATCCCTTCATACGAAATCCATCTGTCAGGACCGGTCAGAAAGAATTAAGGTTAATGTAAACCATGCAGCTAACAACAGATGCGCCACGAGTGACACTACATTAGCGTTACATGGAAGAAATGGTGGAATCCGTATGCATGTACAGGATCAAGTGCCATAGAGTATATTTGTTGTGGGAATGAGTGTGAATCGTAAATCTTTCTACGAGACCAAGTTGTAAGAATTGCTTGAATTAATTTGGTTAATTGGGCAATTAAAGGTCCCATATTCCATGCTCCAGCTGAAATACCCCTCAGATAAACTTTGTTTACGTTACCTTAAGTGCCCGACCGACTCAATTCCAAGTTTTTTTCCTTAACGTGACAGATCTGGGTTTTTTTTTTTCGGTCAGTCTGAATGCACAAGTCTGATGTGTCTCAGATCAGATCTTAGTCACTATTGTCCTACAGTAGATGGGATACATATCCGATACATGGTCATACGACTTGAATGGGCAGTTCAGAATTCATGCCACTTTTTTTGCCTTTCATAGCAGGGAAAGGATTTCAGAGATTTCATAGCAGTGCTAACAACAGCTGCTAAAACAGCTAAAGCGAGGTGTCTGGCTTTCTTCCTTCTTCTGGACCTCAACTAAAACTGCTCGCCGTCCTCCAGAGCAAAACCCCAAGTGTGTTTCTCTGCTAAAATCGCATCTATGGTTTGAAATTGATGAGCGCTCACACAAATTTGTTTCGTGTTTTAACCCAGATGGTGCGAGCAAAGACGTGTTGATGTATGCTGTCTCAGAGGACAGACATGGCCACATTAGAATCAGATCAAAGTCATTTGTAATTGTAAATGTATCGGAATTGTAACAATGTGACGTGGAAGTACCCTTAAACTAGCTTTATTTCACTCCTCTTTCGAACACACTGTTTCACTGTTTATGTAAATGAGCTGCTGCTGAGCCACACCTCCAGGGAGCTGTGATACTGAGCACCAAGCCACGGGCGGGCTCTTCTTATATGAGGTCACAATAGGTGGGGAATCTAATCGGTTTGTTCAAAACCCAAGAAAAAAGGAATGGGAAAAAATGCAGGGAATGTTTTTGTCGCACAATTTTTGTATACAAAAATTACTAAAAATCTTAAAATAGAGTTAGATCAGTAGAGTCAGGGCAGCTACAGACCAGCATCAGTATATCAGCGACTCAGGTCATTTGGTGTCTGGATTCTTCAAAATGACCCCCAATGATAAAAACGCAACAATACTATTTATTCACTTTCACACAACCAATGCTATAATCATGGAATATGTACGTAGATTTAAACTGAACACACACACACACACACCTCAATGCTCTAACCTGAGCTCCTGCCTTACCTCGCCTCGTCTAAGGCTGACTGATGAGAGAATGCTTTTTACAGTCGCTTTTTTAACATGCACAGATGACAGGCAATCTTTTCCAAGTCAGGAAGACGCACCGATGTGGAAACACAGGCGAAATCCAGTATAAACAATATAAATCTCATATAAGTCTCCTGTTAGCACAGCGTCTGAGCAGTACATCACCTCGTGGTTAAAAATATCATAAGAACTTAAAGCCAGACTTGAATAACATTTTTTTTTTACATATGAATCATGAAGACACAACCACAGCTGAAGGTCACAATGTGTTTCATCAAAAACTTTACCAGGTGAGGATAAGGACTGCGACTGCACTCTCGTCTCCTCCCTGGCGGTTTAGACTCTTTCCATCAAATCTGTAGAACCTACTTAACTCATTCACTAATTCATTCATCTTCTATAGCGCTTATCCTGTATATAGGGTCGCAGGGAACCTGGGGCGTATCCCAGGAAACTTCAGGCACGAGGTGGGGTACACCCCACACATAAACAGGACACACTCCACCCAGTCACACACTCATTCACACACTGTCTTGTAGCAAGGCAACAATGCTAACCACTACGCCACCATGCTGCTACGTGCTTAACGTGCAATGTCTTAATATACAGAGTCAGCCAAAAAAAACCATCAATATAATATTATCATATTGTTATCATAATATTACCATATATGTATATAAATATAAAATGTATAGAAATAAATTTAAATATATGTATATGTATACATATTTTTGGCTGACTCTGGATTACATTAGCTGCTAGGTGTTAGCTTTCTTTATCCAGGAAACAACACACAAAACACACCATGCTAGCTAATTAATTGTCTTTTGTGACTGTAATGTGCATCCTCTTTGTCACCTGTGAAGAAACAAAAATATAATGTGTTAATGAATGCAGCTTTAACTTTTATTGTAATTAATTGGACATCCATTAGGAGACAAAAATCCACTATTTTATAGCAATACAAAAAAAAGCGTCCTTAAGAACAGGCAATCTTAAAGCCTTTAAGAAGTACATTAACTTTAATCAAGAGTAGTTCTTAAATAAGGACTAATAGACTTCACATTTAGTGTAACATTTCAGCTGTACAGTATCTCTGTGTACGCTAAAACCTCAACCGCAGCACATTAGCGGTCCTTTAATTAAAGTCCTTAACGTCTGCCTTCTTATCTAACCAGACCCACTCAGACGATATTAAAGAAGGGAAGAGATAAAAACGCTACGTATGTACTTGATTGCTCGAGCAGTTTTATCCGCTGGCCTGTTTACTGCCCAGCGGTCCAAATGAAAAACTGCCCTGATTGGAACAGAAATCTTGAAAGTCTCAGCTTGAAAATCTGCGGAGTACAAGCCCAGGAGCAGAGATCATCTTCACTGCTCTGCTAAGAAATCTAGATCGACAAATAGCCGTCAGGCTGGTTCCATGCTAGCTGTAGAGTTTTTATATGCGCTAAAGTCAAGACCAGGATGGATGCCATGTTACTGAGAGCAAAGGATGAGCAGATGCATTCGCAATCCCCATACAGTAGAAGTGCGGGGGGGAAAAAAACATTCAGGAACGTGAAGGAAACCTAGCAGCAGGGCGATCAAAGGAAACAAACCTGATTTCCAAGATATTGTTCTAAAAAAAGGCAGCGGGAAATAAGATTGAGGAAATTAATAGGAATTATTGAGGGAATTTTAGTTCTAGGTCATTTCACTGTGATATTCTTAGAGTGTATAAGGATTTCCTGCTGCAATGATGAAAAACACACACACACACACACACACACACACACACACACACATTTGTGTACCCCTACATACAATATTACAATGATTATATATTATACAGTAGGTTTCGGTGTATGTTGTTATTCATAATTAGAAAAATATTTTTAAAATACTTTTGGTTTTGTATGTTGTGCTTTTATTCGCAAAATATATGAGTACACAGTGTGTTTATATAATATACCGTAATATTGAACAAGAGAAAGAAAGAAAGAAAGAAAGAAAGAAAGAAAGAAAGAAAGAACAATATTATATTTACAAGAGAGCTTTTCCACTCCTAAAATGAACGGACTAGGAAAATGCGAATAAATACTTTAAATCAGTAAATGATTTAGTAAATTGAGCAAATATTTTAGTAAAACGTGCGAACAATTTATTAACACGAGAGGACTGTTGAGTAAAACGGGCGAATTCCTTAGTAAAAATCAGCAAATATTTTAGTAATATGAGCAAAGAACTTGTACAATGAGTGAACAATTTAACAAAATCAGCAGATATTTTAGTAAAATGAGTGAACATTTGTTTGAAATAAGCTAACAAAACTAGCAAACTGTGTAGTAAAAAAAGTGAACTACTGTATTTAATAAAACGAGCAAACTCGTCAGTAAAGTGAGTGAATTATTTAATTAAATCTGTAAATATTTTAGTAATATGTGCAAAGAATTAAAAGTAAAATGAGCAAACTATTTATTAAAACAACTGAATGATGGAATAAAAGTAGTAAAGAATTTAATATAGTGAAATAATAATTAAACTATTTATTTATATAAAACATGAGTCAACATTATAATAAAATAGGTGAACAAAAATGAGCAAATTGTGTAGTAAAACAAGTGAACGATTTATTAAAATTAGTGAATTATTTATTTATATAAGCAAATATTTTAGCCAAACAAACAAACAATTGGTATATATATTTTTTTATATATTTTTTTTTCTTTCTTTTTTTTAAAGGAGTAGATGATTTTTAAAAAAGCAAGTGGATTATTTAGTCGAATGAGTAAGTGTTTTAGTATAATGAGTGAACATTTTAGTAAAACAAGCGAATGATTTATTAAAATGAACGAGCGAGTGTTTTATTAAAATGAGGAAACAATTTAGTCAAACAAACGTTTTAGTAAAGACACGAACAATCAAGTAAAACAAGTCATTCATTGAAGGTTAAATGAGCAAATGATTTGGAAGAAACAAGTCAATAATTTAGCGAAATGAACCGACAGTTTGCAGTAACAAGCCAACGAGTAAGAAAAAAAAAAAACAAAGCAATGAGATCGTCTGGTGCTCGGTTCGTTTTCTGCAGTGTCATTAGAGGAAACAGTGACGTCCTAATGTGAAGACAGATTGTTGCAAGGATGCACTCTGTCCTGATGGTTGTGTCACACAGAGATAAAAATCTCGGAGAGCACAACAGTACACGAAAAAACAATGAAATTATTATTGCACTATAGTAGCATGCTCGTGAAGTGCGTATGACATAACAGCGTATGACATACTGTAACAAGACGACAGCAAAACACACACACGCTGGGAATAGTTATGAGATGTAATAAACAGCTTTATAACCCAAAAATGCAGAATCACTGCACGCTTTGTTTATTTGTCCGAGCAGACATCCCTGTCAATGTGTTATGGGTGGGAGAGTTTGGGGAAGGAAACGAGTTTGATTAAGACATCCTTGCTGAAAGACACACATACATACACACACACACAGTGCTCTTCAAATCCATGTCTCTCGCTCTTAATCAAGATAACACACTCATATTCTCTCTCTCTCTCTGTCCCTCTTTTCAGTCTTTCGTCTAACCCACTCAGTCCCACCGTGCCTCCTCCTCTTCCTCCTCCTCCTCCTCCTCTTCCACTGCTCTTGATCTTCCTCTCAAGGGTCCTGTTCTAATTCGGGCCCTTATTCCTCCAAACCTACTTTCCTCATCTTTAATCCCGCTGCCCACTTCGAGCGCTCGCAGGTCATAGGGCACGACAATGCCCGGCTCACACACACTCCGCCGAGCTCACATCAAAGCCATGGGGAACGACAGAGCCAGGAATAAAACAAACACATCTTTATCCACCCCGCACAGACCTTTCAATCCCTTTTCCTCTGTAAACACTCCGCTCCCTTTCTTTTGCTGTGCCAACCATCTGTGTCAGCCGAAAGACACACTCACCCACACACACTCATATATATACACACACACACACACACACACACACACACACACACACACACACACACACACCACAACAATGACACCACTTCAGAACCCAAGTTCCTCTTGAAGTTCTCAAGTTCATTGTCTCTTTGTCCTGGTGTACATTCCACTGGAGACTAGGTTGGGTTTCGTATTTATTCAACGATTCTGTCGTTCTCCACTCGCGATCTCTCAAGTATCGGGGAATATATTCCCAAGCCCGCTCGATTGTGGCAGAGCCTTTCACATCAGAGCTTAAAAGAGATGGAGTGCAGAAGAGGTGATTAGTCAAGGGCGACGAAAGAGTGTGTATGTGGGAAATGTTTTATGAAGGGTAATTTATTCATTCATTCATTCATCTTCAGTAAACCCCTTAATTAGAGGAGAGATGGATACTGGGAACACTGGGGTAAGAGGCGGGAATAAACCATGAATAACATGGTCAGGGCACCATGCCGACTATGACCTAGTCCACACCTACGTTTGTTTTTGTTTGTTTGTTTGTTTGTTTTCCTTTTTCTTTCTCACACAGACTGCAGATGAGATTCGAACCTTGAACACCAGATGTGTGAGGTGTTAACCATTAAATCTAATTAGATTCAAAATGCAAAATCTGATATGATACGCAGCAATTTCCCACTGAACCTGATATGATTTGATACAATTCGATTAAATTCATAAGGCAACAACTTGATATTTGAAACTATACAATACGTCTCCATTAATAACACAGATAATATATGATTAGATTTATTCCTCTCCAACCAACATGTGACCCACTTTTGTTCAGACTTCGTTATAGGCGGATTGTTAATTCAGAAATGAGGAAACCAGTTTACCAGGAACCCGGACTCCGAGTGCTTCGTTTGGGCCGTGTTAGCTTATCGCTTTGTGCTCCGAGCTCCAGATGAACCAGGTCCAAGGTTTGTGAGGCATTGATGTAGGTTGTGGTAGTGGCGCAGGGTGGAGAAGGGTGTTGAAGGTTTTGTTTTTGTGGTGTTGCTAATCTTGTTCTGGTAATGACCAGGTTTGGGAATGTAATGATACACAAGGTAAGGAAGATGACAGCACGCGTACGTGCGTGTTTAGATCTGTGGGGTCTCTCGACTTGCGCCATTTCCTCCTACGCAACCTGAGCTCGTCTCGTATTCCTCGCAGCACATCAGAGAGCCAGGAGTCAGGAGGAGAGAGCAGATGAGGCTGGGGAAATGAAGATTCGTGACTTTGTTTAGGTTAAGCCGAGTGCACGTCGAACGAGTTTTGAAATCTAAGACCTGCTGCACTACATGACTTTAATCACTTTGGTGGGTGTCGGAGGGCATACGCGAGTGCCTGATCCTTCTCCTGAGATGGGAGATCCCTTGAAATGAGAAAATGGAGAGATGTCTGTCGTGTGATTTTGCGACTTTGGTTGCGTTCTGCATTGTTTTGTACAGAAATAAAGAAAGATTATAAATAAAGAGCCATCTTTATACATACAAAAATAGCACATTTGCATAGATGTTGTTGCATAACTGTTTAGAACTCTCCAATATTTAGCCCAAGTTCTCTGATATGAAATTACTTGATAGTGTATAAAACATGTGACCCCGTCGCACCAAGAAGAGTGGTCAAATATGAAACCAGAAGTCTGTCAGAAGCTTGAGTTATGTATATTTTCAGTTTCCCGTTTCAATAAGCTCGATTTTAATACCGAGCGTATTACTGTATCATGTCCGGTTCCTGAGATATGGCTAGTACAAGTTTATTTATAAGGAGCACCTCAGGGAGAATATTTAAATTCAGGGATGTAGTAGGAAAGAGGGAACCATCAGCCACATTTTGACACCAGACTTTCCCTGCTAGCACTAAAAATAACTTCACAAGCTGTGCAGATTTATATATACAGAACAAATGTTTGGACACACCATCTCATTCAAAGAGTTTTCTTTATTGTGTTCTTTATTGTGTTCTTTAGCCCAAACAAGTCTCTTCTGCTTGTTGCCTGTCCTTAGCAGTGGTTTCCTAGCAGATATTCTACCATGAAGGCCTGATTCACACAGTCTCCTCTTAACAGTTGTTCTAGAGATGTGTCTGCTGCTAGAACTCTGTGTGGCATTGACCTGCTCTCTGATCTCTGAGCTGCTGTTAACCTGCGATTTCTGAGGCTGGTGACTCGGATGAACTTATCTTCCGCAGCAGAGGTGACTCTTGGTCTTACTTTCCTGGGGCGGTCCGCATGTGAGCCAGTTTCTTTGTAGCGCTTGATGGTTTTTGTGACTGCACTTGGGGACACTTTCAAAGTTTTCCCAATTTTTCGGACTGATTGACCTTCATTTCTTAAAGTAATGATGGCCACTCGTTTTTCTTTACTTAGCTGCTTTTTTCTTGCCATAATACAAATTCAACCTCTTTGAATGAGAAGGTGTGTACAAACTTTTGGTCTGTACTGTATATATGTATACTATATATATATATATTAAAGCTTGTTTTTCTATGACAACTGGACCAGTTTGGGTTGGGTTAATTAAAGTGTTTTACAACAATGCTGAATATTATAACTTTCCCAAAATTCTATTGTAGGAGCAAGAAGAGCAGATATAACTATTTTTGCCAAAAATTTAAAATTTCATACATTTCACCTCTGGCACTATATTGGCCATAACACAAAACTCACCTGAGTGACTTAATGCCTGATTCAATATGACAACCCAATCAGAAGTGAACAGGTTTAATTAAAGAAATTTATTTATTTATTTATTTATTTTATTTAAAAGTAGCTCCTGGGTGCAGCCCAGTGGTGTAGTGGTTATCACGGTGGCCTCGCACCTCCATTCTTGCCTATTTGGGTGTGTATGTGGAGTTTGCGTGTTCTTCCTGTGCTTGGTGGGTTTCCTCCTGGTACTCCAGTTTCTAAAGACATGCAGATTAGATTAATTGGCGTTCCCAAATTGCCCAAGTGAGTGAAAGTGTGTGTGTGTGTGTGTGTATGTATGTATGTGTGCCTACCCTGACCCTTTACAGGATAAGTAGTATAGAAAACAAGTGAATAAATGAATTAATGAATGTAGCTTTTGTGTTGTGAAAACATGTGGTGACAGATTTGTTCGTTTGGATTTTTAACATCCTCTCACAGCATTATACAGTTGCTGTCAAAAGTTTACATGTATCATG
Organism: Clarias fuscus; assembly: GCA_030347435.1. Lineage (NCBI taxonomy): Eukaryota > Metazoa > Chordata > Actinopteri > Siluriformes > Clariidae > Clarias > Clarias fuscus. The sequence continues at coordinate 27,580,819 of CM059208.1, forward strand.
GAACACAAACACAAATGTCTCAGAAAAGAATGTTATATCTTCGATACATTTTTTTAACTGGGACAGAATGGCCTTACATCATACAATACAGAAGAAAACCTAATGAATTTGGAGCTCAAGGTTTAATTTATTTATGAGGTTTCCTGAAATAACAACAAATCCAAAATTATACACACAGAACACTTAGATTATTCATTCAGTGGTGCTGAAAGTTCTGAAATGTTCTTTAATTTGCTGAGCCCAAGGCCTCTCGACTTCCTGTCAACGATGATGATGATGATGGACTCCAGCTGGTAGCTTCTCTGTGCAGCATAAAAAGTGTGTGTGGCAGCACTCATTGGATTGAGCAACACACATATAAAAGTGCAAGGAGCTCAGTGCAGACCTGAGAACGAGGATGGTAGCCAAGTCAAGTCAGCGTTGACATCCATTTCTAAACATCTGCAGATTCTAAGACCAAGTTCAAAGTATTGTACAGACTGTGAGTGCAAGTTATTGTGAGGTGGAGGCACTTTGCGAAAGTCTGAAAGAAGATCCAGATGGTCACCCTCAGCTAAGTGGTGGTCAGAAACAACCTAGGAACCACCGAGACACAAGGCTGCCATCCAAGACAGAAGCCCGTGCTTCAAAATCCACATCCTCAAAGATGAAGCCTTGTGAAGGAAAGTTTTGGCCAGATTTGTGTATGGAGGAGTGAAGTAGAGGCTTTCAATAACACTGTACCAGATATTAAGCACGGTGATGGTACTGGTGCACTGCACAAAGTAAATGGAATCATGAAGATCAGAATTCTTCAGAAGAATGCCAAATCATCAAGACAGAACCGAGTGTTCCAACAAGTACAAATTTGTGCCTTAAAGTTGGGTACACATGTGGACAAAATTGTTGGTACCCTTCGGTCAATGAAAGAAAAACTCACAATGGTCACAGAAATAACTTTAATTTGACAAAATTAATAATAAATAAGAATTCTATGAATGTTAACCAATGAAAGTCAGACATTGCTTTTCAACCATGCTTCAACGGAATTATAAAAAAAAAATGAACTCATGGAACAGGCCTGGACAAAAATGATGGTACCCCTAACTTAATAGTTTGTTGCACAACCTTTTGAGGCAATCACTGCAATCAAATGATTCCTGTAACTGTCAATGAGACTTCTGCACGTCTCTGCAGGTATTTTGGCCCACTCCTCATGAGCAAGCTGTTCCAGTTGTTTCCGGTTTGAAGGGTGCCTTTTGCAGACGGCATGTCTTCCAAAGATGCTCAATAGGATTGAGGTCAGGCCTCATAGAAGGCCACTTTAGAATAGTCCAATGTTTTCCTCTTAGCCGTTCTTGGGTGTTTTTAGCTGTGTTTTGGGTCATTGTCCTGTTGCAAGACCCATGACCTGCGACTGAGACCCAGCTTTCTGACACTGGCCAGCACATTTCTCTCTAGAATCCCTTGATAGTCTTGAGATTTCATTGTACCCTGCACAGATTCAAGACACCCTGTGCCAGATGCAGCAAAGCAGCCCCAGAACATAACAGAGCCTCCTCCATTTTCACAGTAGGGACAGTGTTCTTTTCTTGATATGCTTCAAGTATAATTAGCAAAATTTGCCTTGGCAAAAAGTTCAAATTTTGTCTCATCTGTCCATAGGACATTCTCCCAGAAGCTTTGTGGCTTGTCAACATGTAGTTTGGCATATTCCAGTCTGGCTTTTTTATGATTTGTTTTCAACAATGGTGTCCTCCTTGGTCGTTTCCCATGTAGTCCACTTTGGCTCAAAAAACGACGGATGGTGCAATCTGACACTGATGTTCCTTGAGCATGAAGTTCACCTTGGATCTCCTTAGAAGTCTTTCTGGACTCTTTTGTTACCATTCGGATTATCCGTCCCTTTGATTTGTCATCAATTTTCCTCCTGCGGCCACGTCCAGGGAGGTTGGCTACAGTCCCATGGATCTTAAATTTCTGAATAATATGTGCAACTGTAGTCACAGGAACATCTAGCTGCTTGGAAATGGTCTTATAGCCTTTACCTTTAACATGCTTGTCTATAATTTTCTTTCGAATCTCCTGAGACAACTCTTTCCTTCACTTCCTCTGGTCCATGTTGAGTGTGGTACATACCATGTCACCAAACCACACAGTGACTACCTGGAGCCCTATATATAGGCCCACTGACTGATTACAAGATTGTAGACACCTGTGATGCTAATTAGTGGACACACCTTGAATTAACATGTCCCTTTGGTCACATTATTTTCAGTATTTTCTAAGGGTACCATAATTTTTGTCCAGGCCTGTTCCATGAGTTTATTTTTTTTTTAATAATTCTGTTGAAGCATGGTTGAAAAGCAATGTCTGACTTTCATTGGTTAACATTCATAGAATTTTTTTTAATTATTACTTTTATTAAGTTATTTCTGTGACCATTGTGAGTTTTTCTTTCATTGACCGAAGGGTACCAACATTTTTGTCCATGTGTGTATGTGCAAAAAAAATAATAATAATTTATCTGACCACCAAGAAGAGTGGTCAAATATGAAACCAGAAGTCTGTCAGAAGCTTGGTGATGGCTACCAAAAGCAGTTGCTGAAGGTGAACCTTGCTAAAGGATAGATAGATGGGTTGCGTGGTGGTATAGTGGTTAGCATTGTCACCCTGCATCTCCAGGGGGGTTCTACTTGATGGGTTTCCTCCTGGTACTCCGGGATCCAAAGACATGCGGATTAGGCTAAGCGGCGTTCCCAAATTGCCCCTAGTGTGTGAATGTTGACCAGAGGTCCTACCACGGACATACTGTAAAATTGGAATTATACAATGGTAATCATGATTTGCCTCCAAGGTCCCTAGCTGGACTACAGAAGTTTCTAGATGGATGCGTGGAGAAAGATAGAAAGAAGCTTTATCGATCCCTAAGGAAGTTCCATAGATATGCTGTATGGGTAATTCTGACCCTGCACTGATTTCAGAATCAGGAAAAAAAAGCTATTGATTGGAACTCTGAAGAGCCCAACTCAGGTTTTAAGTCCCAATGGGTTGTAGATTATCTTTGGAAGACCTGCCCCCTTTCCCCTTCTCACATTACTAATGTGCCAAACATTGTGTTGCTTAAAAGATGCACTGCTTTCAGTCAAGATAAATTAAGCATGATTGGAGTTTAACCAAACCTTCAGGCTGAACATGGTCTCCAGACTGACCTGTGACGTGGATGCATTTGTCTTGGGTTTTTGTGAGTTCTAGGAATTTTTGTTCGTTAAAGTAAGTTGTGTTGTAGTGTGTGTGTGTGTGTGTGTGTGTGTGTGTGTGTGTGTGTGTGTGTGTGTGTGTACGAAGACATCTGTTTCTCCTTGCACTAACACAATGCTGTGTGTATGAGAGAGTGTGTTCGTGTTTTGTGTTTTAGACCTGTTTGTTTCTTACCTCTGATTAGAAGCAGGGGAGCGGTAATGAGGACCCCTGCCTGTGTGAGTCTCACCTAATGGATGGCGCAGGGGAGAAACGGACGGAGGAATAACAAGGAGGACAGGAGACATGGAAGACGACTAAGCAGAAAGATCGGACGAGGGCTTGAAGGGAAACAGAAACCTTTTAAATAAGGTTTTATTTCTAGAGCATATACTTTTCTAATGTAGTATACGATACATAACATAACCCTGTGAATCTGTAAGAAACCAGGCCCCGGGTATTAAATAAAAAAGATATTGTAAGACAACATGGGAAGGAGATGATGGACAGATACCAAGACCGAGAAGATGCATGAATGAATGGTGGCTTGATTGATTTGTTTAGAGGAATTTAAAAAGCAAGCCTTGAAAAAAAAAAAAAAAGGAAAAAGGTGGGCAGGATAGAAGCAGAGCGATAAAAGACAAGACAGAATTGTCAGGTAGGTAAAAGAAATGATGGAAAGAAAGATGGTTTTCCTTAAAAAAAAAAAAAAAAAAGATTGATATGTAAGGTAAGATATAAAGGAGCCCGAGGAGGAAATGACAATGGAGAGATGAAGGCGATGTGAAGAGGAGGGGATTGAGGGATAGAGTGGTGACAATGGACGAATACAGAAGAAGTGAAGGTTAAAAAAGAATGCAGGGATTTTCAAAAGGACGCCAAACGCAGCGAATTAAATACCGCAATACTGTAAAATAACGCACAGCAAGGTCGTGATGATGTAATGCCAGAGCACAAACCAGTAAAGCATCGTGTGAATCGAGTCCGGTGTGTGTGTGTGTGTGTATGTGTGTGTGTGTGTGTGTGTGTTAGCACTGACCCTGTTACAGCGCTCCATAAAGAACAGCGTGTACAGTGAAGAGTGAACGAGGGAGAACGAGGGAGTGAGATATTTTACACAGAGTGTCTCTTTATTTCCTTCGTGTGAGGTCATAGAGCAGATGTCTATGGTAAAGCGAGGTTAAGTACCCCACAGAGGGGCAAAAAGACAGCTGTGTGCACCGTCCATCCAAGCCAGGCATTGTCTAAAGCAGAGACAGGCGGAGAAAACCTCGGCGTCTCTGAGAGGAAATGATACAGGAGGAAAACTCTCTAGGGGGAAAAAAATAATGAATAAAGAGGAGGTGTGATGAAGCGGCGTTACGGAAACGCTTTCTTTTTTTTTTAATCTGGGGGGGGGGAGAAAGAAACTAAATGAGCAAGTCGCGCTAGCGAGAACGAGCAACTGAGGGATGGATTAAAAAGCTAAAAGAAGAAATAAGAATAGATATTAAAATAAGAATGAGAGACAGATTTAAAAACAAGAAATACAGCGGAATAGAGAAAATGAAAGAAGAAGAAAGATGGAGGGAACGCATGATGGGGTTAACAGAGATCATACGACGGAGCGTTGATCATTTAACTGACTCTCGGAAGGACAGACAGAAACAGAGAGAGGAAGGAGGAAAGGAGGGATTAAAAGAGTTAAAGAGTCGGGGCAATGACAGCTGGTGAACAGAAGAAAGCGAAGGATATGAGAGAGAACTAAACACAGAGGCTGAGAGGTGGGATGAGATACGAAAAAGAAAAGCAAAAAGAAAGAAAGAAAATGGAGGAGAGAAACAGGAGAAAAGGAGAGAGAGTCAAAGCGAGAAAGAGAGAAAGAGAGAGAGGGATTCATAATGATGACTGAATAAAAGGAGGCATGAGAGCGAGCAAGAGAGAAAGGAGCAGGGATGATTAAAAGGAAAAAGAGGAAAGGAGAGATTGGAAAGAGTGAAAGAGTCTGAAAGAGAGAGAGAGAGAAAGTGAGTGAGTGAGAGAGAGAGAGAGATTTATAATGACGTACAAATAAAAGAAGAAGGCATGTGAGAGAGAGAGAGAGAGAGAGAGAGAGAGAGAGGGTCCAGTCTTGTATATGCGTTTCAAAGTCTAATTGACAGGCTGGACAATGGGCCCGCTTCAATAGTGTGAACACACAAACACACACACACACACACAGACGGTAAATCCGCACAGCATTGGACAGGATGGCTTATGACAAGCGCCTAATCCACTTCACACACTCTGACTCACGCTTCTTCATCCTGTCCTGTGTGTGTGTGTGTGTGTGTGTGTGTGTGTGTGTGTGTGTGTGTGTGTGTGTGTGTGTGTGTGTAAGACAAACTGTCTCTGCTTGCCAACTTTTAATAGCAGCCATTTGATTTCCCCTGATCTGATGTAATCCGCTGCTGCACAGATACGTGCAATATTTATAAAGTGTATTTATTCATTATTGATGTGTGTGTGTGTGTGTGTGTGTGTGTGTGTGTGTGTGTGTGTGTGTGTGTGTGTGTGTGTGTGTGAGACACTGCTTCTGTCAGCCATACAGTTTTGTCCCACTGTCTGTCTCTCTGTCCGTCTGTCTGTCTGAACACAGCCACCATTCTCTTCTTCCTCTTCATCTTCTATCACAAGCAACATAAGAGAGGAACACAGTGTTTAATGTCTGAGGTGATGCTTTCTTTTACTGGAGGTATGAGACTAACGAGAGAGAGAGAGAGAGAGAGAGAGAGAGAGAGAGAGAGAGAGAAGAAGACAAGTGTAAACTAGCAGATAAAACAGAAGAAAGGAAAATTAATAAAATGCATAAAGTAAATATACACAGGTAAAAAGAAATAGAAGGTAAAAAGGAAACAAGGAAAAAAGAAAGAGTGACATACAAACAGAAAAAATAGTGACAGAAAAGTGAGACAAATAATATGAGTGAGTTACTTTCTTTTTTCAGTTTTCTTCTCACTTTCTTCTATTTTACTTGATTTCTTTTTTATCTCTCTCTCTTTCTCACTGATTCTCAATCATTTTCTCCTTTTTGTCTCACTTTTCTTCATTTTGTGTCTCACTTTCTATTTTTTTGTGTCTCATCCTCATTCTCTCTTTTTGTCATTTTTGTACCTTCACCCCTCTCTCTTCTGTCTCATCATTCGTTTTCTCTATTTGTCTCTATTCCCTTATCTCTCTCGTTGTCCCTCTCTCATTCTGTATCACTGACCCTTTTTTAATTTTGTCCCACTGTCCTGTTCTCTTTATGTCCTACTGTCATTCTCCCTTTTTCCCATTCTTATTTCTCTTTTTTGTCTTTTTTTTAACCTGCCTTATTCTATTTTTGTCTCACTCCCCACATTTTGTCTCAGTGTCTGACTTTGCTTTTCTAGTTTTTGCTAGTTTTTAGGGTTTTTTTTGGTGTAAATAAGAATGCAAGATGGGAAAGAAGAAGTAGATATGAGAGAGAGAGTGTTTCATATAAACTTTATTGTGAAACAATTTAAGGAAAAACAATTTACATTTTCACTTATATGTATATTTATGAATTTGCATATGTACAATAGTGTGTTGCCTGATGCGAGGGTTCTGAGCATTTTACTTTTCCCCGGGAGGAGTGTATTAACCACCTGTCTCCTTCCTCTTTCAATCAGCTGTAAAAACTGGTTGATTTGTTCCTCGATGTCTGTGCAGCGCTGCACTCCGCTCCGTCAATCTCCTGCAGTCTGGTGCTCAGTAACTGACTGCACATTTTCCTTTTAGATGCTTCTGTGTCGTGTGTCCTGTCCTGTCTTCTACCACTTGCGCTCACTGTAGTTTTTTGTATTCCGTCGGTTGCCAGTGCTTCTGTTTTCTTCCTCTTGCTGTTGTGTATCAGTACAGTCATGAGGGACAGGGTTACTATTAGTGGTGGTGTCTGTAGGGACGTCTGGTTTTATACTCACCATGTGTTCTGTGTCTGTGCTGCGTTAGAGTTTCTCTTTGTGGTACTGGTGTGTTTGGGACTGACCAGTTTGAGCTGTGACTGCGGTGTGTCGCTGCTCTGGGGGTTGGTAAGGTCCACTCCAGGCTCCAGCTCCTTGGTGGTCCCCCCGCTGGCTGTCCCCGTGCCACTGCTGCAGTATCCCGGCCGAGTTGTCGCCCCCTGAGTTCCCTGGCTGCAAACCCCGTGCCAACAGCTCAGCCTTTTATGTCCGACATCACCGCATTTAAAACACCTCAGTCTCTCCGAAGTGGCAAAGACAGTATAACTATTGTCACCATCCTTACACCTAAAATTCACATTTAATGTCCCCTCCTGGTGTTTCAGTCTAGAGCTCTAAGATCGAGCTGGTGAATTTCTCGAAGCAGACCAGTTCCCTCATGATCTGTTGGCAAGACACCAAACAGTCTTCCGTACACCCTCCTCTCACCCAGTGAAGAAAAGAAGGGGAGATGTGGAGCTTAAGAATGGAAAAAAAAGATTTAGAAAGAGAAGAAAAGAGATTGATAAATGTGAGAAAAATGATAGAAGAGAGATACTGTGAAGAATAATATGAAGACAAGATACTAAATTAAGAAGAAAGAACGATATGACTGAGGCAAATAGTTTACACTGACGCTAACAGTTTAGCTAAACTGTACACGGTCTTTCACACACAAATACACATGTTTCATAAGTTACCTGTAAACCATGGACATTTACCTCAGATGTGTGAATGAATGTGTACAGAAACACTGTGTGACCAAAGTTCTCGTTATTACATGTAGCATCAACCTAAGAATGATCAGTTAGCGGCTGTTGTTAAGTGAAATCATGTAATTTTCCTTCCGACATTAAATGTTTTTATCGACATTTACCTCAGATGTGTGAATAAATTTGTACAAAAACACTACGTGACCAAATATGAGAGGTTGATTAGAGTAATAGTATCATTTTACTCACACAGAGTGTTCTATAAGAACAGTAACCATGGAAACATGTCTAAGTTGTCAGGAATATCAACATTTACCTCAGATGTGTTGATAAAACCCAACAGAAAAGACTCACACTGTTAGCATGAACTGCTAATCAAACTCGTCAAATTCCTTTAAATGTCAACATGGTGTCAGAGTTTTTAAAATTTCAAAATGGCCGCCCCTGTGTTCCTCTCTGTCGTGGTGTATAAGGTGAATTATAAAGTTTTTAGATATCTCTTTTATTTTCTCTTCTATTAGCTGTTAGAAAGATTAGCCACATAGGTACAGTAAAGTGTTAAACTGACAGACTGATGGGAGGCATGCCTGGACTTTATCTGAGTTAAGACAGACATTTAGTGGGACATTAAGCATTTAACGGCTGTGAGGACGTCTGAGGTGCTAATGCAGATTTATCGCCGTCTCTACAGACGTTTCTACTTAGTGTCCGAAAGAAAATAGGAACTTTTAGGAAAGTTAGGGAAAAAAATAATGGAAGATTTTTGGAGACTATGGAAAAGTTTTTTAAAAAGCAGGAGATTAAATGTTTTATTAATATATATAACTTTTTTCAATCCACTCATTTTTCAATCAATTCATTTGTCTCGCTCATTTTCTCGTTTTGTCTCACTGTCCATCTCCTTCTTTCTTTTCGCCTAACTCTCTCCCTTTTTGTCTCCCTCATTCTTATTCATTTTTGTCTCACCCTTCTTCATTTTGTGTCCACCTTTCCATCTTTCTCTTTTTGTTTTACTGTCTTATTCTCATTTTCTCTTCAAGGCTTCCCTCCTTTTGTCTCACCATCTCTGTCTTTCTTAATTTTTAGTACCTCCATCACTTTTTGTTTTGTCTCACCATTTCTTTTGTCTCACTCCTTTCCACTTTTTGTCCCTGTCCCTCTTCCATTTTCTGCTTCATTATCCCTCTTCCCTTCTTTGTCCCACTGTCCTGTTCTCTTTCTGTTCCCCTGTCCTGTTCGCATTTGTCCCACTCTTGTTTCTCTTTTTTTGTCTCACTGTCCCTCTTCCTTTTTGTCCCTCTCTCTTGCTGTCTTTTAGTCCCACTGCCATTCTCTTTTTCTGTACCACTGTCATTGTCTCTTTTGTCTCACTACTTCTTTTTTTTTGTTTCACTGTCCCTTTTCCCTTTTCTGTCTTACTGTCCCAATTACTTTTTTGTCTCACTGTCCTATTTTCTTAATGCCCCTCTGTATTTCCCTCTTTTGTCTCATTCTCTTTCTTTTTTCCCACTCTTGCTCTCTTTTTCTTTTTGTCTCACAGTCTTCCTCTATTTTTGTCTCACTCCTTACTATTTTTTTGTTTTATTCTCCTTCCCACATTTTGTTTAACTGTCTGACTTTGCTTTTTTAGTCTCTCTCTCTCTCTCTCTCTCTCTCTCACTCTCTCAAATTCAATTTAGATTCAAAGGTTGCTTTATTGACAAGGCAGATATTTTCATTTATTTTGCCACGACAGAATTTAGGAAGAACAAGTCAGAAAATTAACTACAGAAATAAATAGATTGAAACAATGCAGTCAGAAAGAACCACTAGGAATGAACATCAAACAAAATATGTTGAGGTGTGTGTGTGCGTGTGTGTGTGTGTGTGTGTGTGTGTGTGTGTGTGTGTGTGTGTGTGTGTGTGTGTGTGTGTGTGTGTGTGTGTGTGTGCGTGTGTGCCTGGGGCATTTTGTCGGTGCCGGAGAGGCAGACCAATAAATAAGTTATAAATTATAAACAATAAAATAAATAAAACTAAATAAATTTGGCGATGTTTTTTTTGTTCATTTTGGTGAAGAATTCAGTGTGAATGTGGTTATTCACTGGGCACGGCTGGCACACTCCTCTCGTTGGGCAGTAGAAGTGTGTGTTTGTGTGTTTGTGTGTGTGTGTGTGTGTGTGTGTGTGTGTGCGTGTGCGTTGTGTGCGCGCGTGTGTGTGTGTGTGTGTGTGTGCTACCCCGTCTTCATGGCCAAACCTTGTTTGCTGGGTCTCCACTCCGTCAAGGTGTTTCTCAATGTTGGATCAGTCACAGCTGTACTGTGTGCTCAGGGCTGATAACACTGCATTTTACTCTGCTGTATTGTCAGTATATTTTTCTGCTGTATGTGGTGTGTTTGTGTGTATGAGTCTGTTAGTATGTGTTAGTGATGTTTATGTGATGTGTTAGTGTAAGTATAAGTGTGTCTTAGTGTGTATAAGTTTTACGAATGTGTGTTAGTATGCGTTGATGTGTATGTGGTATGTTAGTGCGTCTTAAGAGTGTGTTAGTGGTGTTATTGTGTTAGTGTGTATTGTTGTGTGTTAGTGGTGTGCCGGCAATGTTAGTGTGTATTTGGATATCTATGTGTGTGTTAGAGTCTATAAGTTGTGTTTTAGTTTTGTGTTGGTGTCTGTTAGTTGTTATTTGTGTGTTAGTCTGCAGTGGTTCCCACCCATGGTCCTTCATGTTTTAGCATTTTCCCTGCGCTATCACACCCACGTCAATTAAGGAAAGGCTGTTAATTAGCTGGTTACATAAATCAGGCATTCTGGGAGCTGAGAAAACATTAAACGGTGCAGGACAGGGGGTCCTCCAGGACCAGAGCTAACCACTATGCTAGTGTGTGTTTGTGTGTATTAGTGTGTATGTGGTATATTTAAATGTGTTAGAAGTGTAAGTTGTGTGCTAGCAATGGCAGTGGATGTTAGTGAGGTGAATGTGGTGTGTTAGTCTGTATGTGGTATTTTAGTTTGTGTAAGGAATGTGTTATTCGTGTTAATCTGTAATGTGGTATACAGTGGAACCTTGGATTGCGAGCATAATTTGTTCTGGAAGCGGGCCCGTAAATCAAAGCAAATTAGAAATAATGGAAACTCAAATTATTCGTTCCACAGCCCAAAAAATAATACATAAAAAATAATTCATACAAAATATAAAGTAAAAATAAAACAAATTAACCTGCACTTTACCTTTAAAAAAAGTAAAAAATAAATCCCGACAGATAATTGTTTCCATTTATGCGCGCAGGCACTGTGTGTGTGTGTGTGAAGCTAAAGTAAGAGGAGAGGAGAAATAAGCCTCTCCCTCTTCTCATCTTACACAGTAACCCTTACTCCTCTCTTATTTGAGTTTCACACCCACACACATACAACAGAAACACTGTTTTATCGGTAAAATAAATCTCTCTAATGACACTCGAGTGAGCGACACAGTAACAGAATAACTGCTTTAAAATAAAAATAAAACAAATTAACATGCACTTTACCTTTGAAATGAATCGCAACAGAGCAGTGTTCCTGAAAGAAAATGGATCTTTAACCTCTCTAATGAGACTTGCTTTTGCTTTACGCGCGCGCACACACACGTGTGTTATAATAAACAGTATACGCGCACTGTACACACACGCATACAGACACAAAATAAAAGATGTTTTACACACACACGTGGTCACAGTGTTAAAGTAAACAGTACACGCATGTGCGGATGTTGATTATACCAGTAAAAGACGAGCACTAAGACCCAGCAGGTGAGACGATTACCCACAATTCTGCAGCACAAGAGAGAGAGAAAAAATGTGGCTCAGTTGTGAGCACGTGAAGCTCACCGTCAAAACATGAAGCGCATGTGTGATACATGATACTCGGTACTCATAAACCAAGACTTGCTCGTTTTTCATGTCAAAATTATTACAAATCTTTGCTCGTCTTGCGGAATGCTCGCAAACTGCATTACTCGCAATCCGAGATTCCACTGTATTAGTGTGACTTGTGCATTAGTGTGTATTATTGATGTGTTCGTGTGTATTAATGTGTCTCATTGTGTACTAGTGTGCATTATTGATGTGTTAGTGTGTCGTAGTGATGTATTAGTGATGTACCCTATTAGTGTGCATTAGTTTGTGTTAGTGATGTATTAGTGTGTATCAGTGTGTGTTAGTGTGTATTAGTGATGTATTAGTGTGTGTTAATGTGTATTAGTGATGTATTAGTGTATATAAGGATGTATTAGTGTGTATTAGTAATGTACTAGTGTATAAGTGTGTATTTGTTTAGTGATGTGTAGTGATGTGTTATTGTGTGTTAGCGCATATTCAATTCAATTAATTAAATTTTTGGTTTCCATTGCATATCAATGATATATTATTGCGTTATTGTGTGTATTAGGGATGTGTTAGTAGTGTGTCTTTGCTCAGATCTTGGTACTGCAGAACTTTATAATGGTATCAGTGTGTATTAGTTGTTAGTTGTATGTTACTGTGTGTGTGTGTGTTGTATAATGATAGAGTATGAGTGTGAGTCAGAGTCTCAGGTGTATCGAGAGTTGAACTGTATGTTCTGTATGTTATGTATCGTCCCGGCCTGCACATGGTCTCCACGGCGTCTCCGCAAGCCGGGTCTCGACTGGATGTTCTCTCATTTGTCATTTCTCATTCACCGGATCAATAACTGTTGTAACAAATGTTTGTGGCTTTATGGTGCAGAAAGCTCAGAGTTTGTTCTGTCTCTCTCTGCCAGGTTGTATTTAGTTCCGTGAGAGTTGAATCTTTTCTGTAATCTGATCATTTTAGTCTTTTTAGGATTGCTGCTTTAGCAGGTCCTGGTCCTGGCTCAGGGACTCTCTCTCTCTGTCTCTCTTTCTCTCATCCTTCCTAAATTTCACATTCGCGCCCCTCCCCCCTCCGACCCCCCAGACCCCCCCAGATCAATATTTCTGACATGGCCGTGCTATTTTACTTTGTGTATGTTTCATCTTCCTGCTGTAAATATTTTAGCAGTGTGTCTATGTGTGTATATAAAGGTCGTAACCACATGTTGGTAAGTGTGAGTGTAAGTGTGTATATTACTGAGTGTGTGTGTGTGTGTGTGTCAGGTTTTCCAGGTTGTACAGTATTTGTTAATTAACGTGTGGGGATTAGAGCGGCTTTATGGATGATTATAAATCAGTGTGTTTAAATTAGAACCGTTTGGCTTTCAGCTCTCCATCATTGATTCTCCTGCTGCTGACGTTTCAATCTTTATGGCTTTAATAAGCAGTTAAGTCGTAATGGAGCACACAGATATATATATTACAGCTTATATCAGCGACAGAGTGCACATCAACAACAGATAAGTAAGTGCCCTCAGTAATATATTTGCAATGTTTTTTTCAGGACTTATGAAATTTAGATAAAGTCCTACCATGATAATATCCTGATAACCCGGTAATAAACTGAAACCTGAAGATTGTTACGCACTTATAAATAAAAACAAGAAGTGACATTATCGCTTATATAAGGTTTAAACTCATAACAGCCCAGTTATGTTTTTCCAGTTATACTCCAGAGACGTGCCAAGAATGACATTTGGCCATTTAATTATTAATAAACAACTGTTCCTTGTTTCAGAAGTGTTAAATAAACAAGAACCACATCATCAATTCTACGAATAAACAATCCGTTTATTATTAGTCTTGGATTGCATACAAAATACACCCACACAAGCCTTAGTGTACGAGCTGTTTTCATAAAAACAACAACACATTCAAACCAGAACATTATTTTTATTAAATTACGTTCAATTATTTTTTTTATTTGAAGGTGGCAAGGAAAAACTCCTCCAGACATCATCAGGATAAAACCTTAACAGGAACCAGATTCAAAAGGGAATCCGTCCTCACCCGAACAACACAGAATCGTGTGATTATAATTCATTTATTTATTTTATGTAACTCTGTGCTATTAATATTAATATTAATCTGTTGTTTATTTTACAGACAGAATGACTCTGCTTCTGAGCAATAAGATTTGAGGTTGAACCTTGCTGGCGTTTAATTGAATTTAAAGTCTATATAGACTAATCTATCATGCTAACGTAGCTAGTTATTGATTTGCCAAGGAAAAAAGAAAAAAACTCAAACTAGCTAAATTAGCTAATGGAAACACTATCAGGTGTCTCCCAAAATAGAACAGGATCCGGTTCCTCCCAAGGCTTCTTGATCAGGCGGCTCCATGAAACTTTCCTTGCTTGTTCTTTATTAGGGATCTAAATCTACATAAAGTACAGACCAAAAGTTTGTACACACCTTCTCATTCAAAGAGGTTGAATTTGTATTATGGCAAGAAAAAAGTAGCTAAGTAAAGAAAAACGAGTGGCCATCATTACTTTAAGAAATGAAGGTCAATCAGTCCGAAAAATTGGGAAAACTTTGAAAGTGTCCCCAAGTGCAGTCACAAAAACCATCAAGCGCTACAAAGAAACTGGCTCACATGCGGACCGCCGCAGGAAAGGAAGACCAAGAGTCACCTCTGCTGCGGAAGATAAGTTCATCCGAGTCACCAGCCTCAGAAATCGCAGGTTAACAGCAGCTCAGATCAGAGAGCAGGTCAATGCCACACAGAGTTCTAGCAGCAGACACATCTCTAGAACAACTGTTAAGAGGAGACTGTGTGAATCAAGCCTTCATGGTAGAATATCTGCTAGGAAACCACTGCTAAGGACAGGCAACAAGCAGAAGAGACTTGTTTGGGCTAAAGAACACAATAAAGAACACAATAAAGAAAACTCTTTGAATGAGAAGGTGTATCCAAACTTTTGGTCTGTACTGTACATGTGGACATTTCTATTGGAAAAAGTGGTTTTAATATTTATTTCTCCGCGGATTAACAGATTCATGACGAGCTTCTGGTTCTGTCACAAAAGTGCATTCACAGACCAGAAGACGTTACGTTCTGATGTTGTTCTTCCCTTTGGGCAATGATGACCAGAGCATTCTGCTACATGGATCTTTGGTGTCTGTGGATGTAGCTGTAGATTTTCTGAGCAAAGTTGCCTCATTATCTGATTTAAATGCATCATAAGGCATTAATGGTTTAGTGGTAGTATTCTTGTTTGCCATGCAGATGCCTTCATGTTGCTCAAACCAAGAC
This sequence comes from Clarias fuscus, assembly GCA_030347435.1. NCBI lineage: Eukaryota > Metazoa > Chordata > Actinopteri > Siluriformes > Clariidae > Clarias > Clarias fuscus. The sequence goes on from CM059208.1 coordinate 27,595,860, forward strand.
ACTGGACACCATTCTTATTGTCAGATCTAAGCCTGAATAAAATAGGTGTAAAGTTAAATCAGGTGTAAAAATCTGTGCCAAATCAAATGCATGCATCACATATGACCACAAACGACATGCTAACAGGAGCAACCTGGTAATAAAAGAACTTCTCCTTCTTTCAGCTGTTCCCATTAGGGGACACCCCACTGGACCATTAGTCTCCATCTAACTCTGTCTACATCTTCTTTTGTCACTCCAACCTCCTGAGGATGGACAAGCCAGTGTAGTCTTAGTGTCTGTCCCAAGCCTAAATGAATGAGGATGGTTGCATCAGGAAAGGCATCTGGCTTAAAGCATGTGTCAAATCAATATGTGGATTATGAAAGAAGAAGAACGATCTGATTAAAATTTACCACTACAGTTTTCCAGTATTTGTGTTAATGGTCTTGGAATCAGTGTATCTGAGACATGACTCGAGTAGCGACGCTTGAAGGGGAGATTTGGATAGAAATTTGTCGCGGTGTAAAAGGTGGAATTCCATGTTTTTTTTACCAATGTCAGTTCAGCAGACTGCTATCTTTACGATCGTGTGTGTGAGATTTAAAGAATAGATTAAAGAAACTATGAAAGGTTGTGAATACCAGCTTTAGCTAAAAGAAAGTTTTACTCTAATGCTTGCTGGTCTGGCAGTGTTTTTTTTGTTTTCTTCACACAGATTTCTAATAATGCCTGCGTAATGAAGAAAAAGGCCAAAGCAAATTCCCAAACCATCAACTGTGTAGAGAAATTTAAACAACTAATGAAAACTCACTGAATTCATAACAAGACGTAATGATGATTAGAAAACTAGATCGGATTCAAGCGGCCAAAAAAGTTCTCGATTCAAAAAGGTGCAGAAGGTAGCTAATCATGTCGTTTTTGATCAGATACAAACATCACGTCTTTACATGGTCACTAAGGAAGTTGCTTATCTCCCTCTTTGTCAATTCTGGAGATCCTGGATTCAGAAGTAGTTCGAGAGTGCAGGAGAAGTCTACTAAAAACGGCAATACTTTTTAATACGGAGTCAATGGTAGATTCTGGTCATATTTTAAGCCTGAGATTGTGAGATCAAATCGAATAATTAAATGGAAAGATTTTTTTATAACCACAGCAATAATTCTGCACCCAACTCTACACGGCTTTGAACGCATATATGCATAGAGCGAGCGTCTTTTTTATCACGGCGCAACTGCTAACTAAAAATAAATATCTGCTGAAAATGGCCTAATAATCATGCGGTTCACGAGTTCCTCACATGGAGTCGTCTGATTCACATGATCCTCAACTCAGCTGCTGGACGGAGGAACGTGATGTTCAGGAGAAAGAGAAAGGAAAAAATAAAACAAGCCGAACAGGTCGACTCGGACTTTATTAAAGGACGCTTACATAACCGTGATGGAGAAAAAGAGCACAGTCGTGGCAGGCTGGAGTTCCAGATGGGTCGAGTCTAAATAAAAACACAGTTTAGCCTCAGTTTAGCCTTCAACAATGGACCCAGTGTGTCAGACTTCATCGTCCCGAGCAGAGACGACGAGAAAATACGAACAGCCTGGGGCCTCTCTCACCCTTTCTCACTCTCTCTCTCTCTCTCTTTATTTCGGCGGGAATATTATAAATATTGATGAATTCTTTAACTTGGGGGAAATCTTTAAAGTCATTCCCTGCATTTTTAATCAGGAGTGTTCAACTCAAACCAGGACTTGTGATGAAATTTCTCCAAAATGAAGACATAAAACCATACAAATTTACAGAAGTCTTCAAATCAACAGCGCAAACATTTTAAAGAAGGCCATACTTCTATGAATGGCATATGTACGTGAGGTATGATCTTGTCCTAAGCGGCTCAGGGCCCACTACAATCACTGCTGTGAACATTCAGGCTGTAGCAGGCGATTATATTGAGAAATAAAGGGAGTTTTTACTCTGTCCCGGTTTGACTCGAACGCCCCTAATTCTGTTCTGAAACAAAATCGAAGTGTAAGATTGGCCAGTCATGTGCATACATGAATAATTCCACAATTCTCTTACTTATGATCTTGTTAAAAAAACATGTGACATGATCAGATGTTATTAAATTTTAATTTTTTTCTTTAGATTCTCTAAAAAAAAAGGTTACAATATAATATTAAACAATGAATTCTATAAGCTATGATTATCCTTATCATGAATGTAAAATGTCAAGAAATTAATTCCTAATTAAGCAAAAATAAACTATGAGTATGAATATCTTATGACATTTTTGAACGTCTTAAACACTGGACGCAGCAGAAACACTAACTCTAATTAGGCTATGACATCATCCAACCAAAACACAACATCAGGATGAGGGGGCAGTTAGAATGACTTTGATAAAATGACATTATGATCGATCCAAACACACTTTTGTGAATACATCCTCAAAACAACAGAATATCACATTTTATACACTCTCTTGAGACCTACAGTAAATGTCCTCTTTTGAGGACAGGAGAATTTCTCTACTACTACATTGTCCATATTTCCTTGTTCTATCCTCATAAGAAGACGGTTAAGTAGAATTCATTTGCCAAACTTCTTCCTGTTTAAACATATTGATTAAGTTCATAGTTATTGGATTCTCAAAAATCCTGATGAGTGATCTTGAGTGAGTACAGGTCTCAAGATCATACAGCATGATTGCTGCTTAAAGTCCCTTTATACAACATCTACCCTCATGTACATACATTCATGGTCCTTAAAATCATCTAATGGAAGCGTCTGTGAACTTTTGCATTATGAAGTGGGCGGATGGCGCTTTCCTCCAAGTGTCTTATGAACAGTATTTCCTAGGCATTGTGTGAGTGGCAGTCTTACATCAATCATGATGACACAACCACAACCAATTGCCAATATGCTAAACATTGATAGTCACTCTGGTACACAATAAGTACCGTTGTATTCACCTAATAATTGTATAATATATATAATAGTAGTGTCACAGTACCTACCCTGGTTCTCTATAAAGTCCTATGTTGCCTACAATGGTAATGTCTGAATTACCACAATGATAAGATATATTATGGGATGTACATAATAACATTTCTTATGTGTGCACCATAATATGCCTGAGTATGAGAAGGAAATTTCATATGGGTGCGAAATTTCTAGTAATTTGCTAGTAAGCTAGTTGGTGCAAGATATATAGATTATTCATCCCGAATGAAATTCCAACACTAAATCCAGCAGCAATAGAGACAGTAACACAAAGACAGATTGTAGATGTGACTGCACAATGTGAGAATTTAATGTTTTCTTGTGAAATTACAAAAAATATACAGTTTAACCTATAGACATAATATAACATATACAGTATATCTGGGAATACCTTTTAAAAAGTATCATTAAAACCAGTTCTCGAGGTCCCTAATAAGCTAGCTAGTGTTCGCTGTTATACATACTGTATGTTATATGAACTGACTTATATTATATTGTGCGAACTCCTAAAATGCAAAAACAGGACAAAACTATTCACTTCATAAACGCTTCCTCTGAATATGGATGTCTATACAGAATTGCCTGTAATTACCGTCATTTTGTGAAAATATTAAAAGTTTCATACTTCACAGGAATAAAAGAGTAGCTGATATTAACATGTAAATTTAAGCTTTCAGACTTTCTGAGGTCAAATGTAACAGAAGCAACATCCGCCTCGTCTCATGACTTCTTTCCTGTAGCGCTTCTCCAGGCCTCTTTCTTATTTCTGATTAATCAAATCATTCACACACATTCTTGCGCACGCACACACACACACACACACACACACACACACTTTGACCATTCTAGCTTTGTTTCCTTTCTCTGCCTCAACTTTCATTGTTGCTGAGATTCCAGTTATTAAAGCCGAGCATATTATTAGCATAGCAGATCTGCTGAACCGGTGACAGCCTAACGTTTTCTTTCCACAAGCGTAAATTTAAATGCTAACAAATCTTGGAAGCATTAAAAAAACATGTTTATTTGTATGGTTTTGTTCGGATTAAGCTTTTAGCAATGTAAATATTTAGCTGGAAAGAATTAGCAATGGGTTATCTGCTACATTAGCTAATTAGTATAGAATCAGTAACCTAGCCAGATACACACGTGGACAAAATTGTTGGTACTCTTCAGTCAATGAAAGAAAAACTCACAATGGTCACAGAAATAACTTTAATCTGACAAAAGTAATAATAAATAAGAATTCCATGAATGTTAACCAATGAAAGTCAGACATTGCTTTTCAACCATGCTTCAACAGAATTATAAAAAAAAATGAACTCATGGAACAGGCCTGGACAACAATGACGATACCCCTAACTTAATAGTTTGTTGCGCAACCTTTACGATTCCTGTAACTGTCAATGAGACTTCTGCACCTCTCTGCAGGTATTTTGGCCCACTCCTCATGAGCAAGCTGCTCCAGTTGTTTCCGGTTTGAAGGGTGCCTTTTCCAGACAGCATGTTTCAGCTCCTTCCAAAGATGCTCAATAGGATTGAGGTCAGAGCTCATAGAAGGCCACTTTAGAATGTTTTCCTCTTAGCCATTCTTGGGTGTTTTTAGCTGTGCGTTTTGGGTCATTGTCCTGTTGCAAGACCCATGACCTGCGACTGAAACCCAGCTTTCTGACACTGGCCAGCACATTTCTCTCTAGAATCCCTTGATAGTCTTGAGATTTCATTGTACGCTGCACAGATTCAAGACACCCTGTGCCAGATGCAGCAAAGCAGCCCCAGAACATAACAGAGCCTCCTCCATGTTTCACAGTAGGGACAGTGTTCTTTTCTTGATATGCTTCATTTTTCCATCTGTGAACATAGAGCTGATGTGCCTTGGCAAAAAGTTCAATTTTTGTCTCATCTGTCCATAGGACATTCTCCCAGAAGCTTTGTGGCTTGTCAACATGTAGTTTGGCATATTCCAGTCTGGCTTTTTTATGATTTGGTTTCAACAGTGGTGTCCACCTTGGTCCCATGTAGTCCACTTTGGCTCAAACAACGGCGGATGGTGCGATCTGACACTGATGTTCCTTGAGAATGAAGTTCACCTTGGATCTCTTTAGAAGTCTTTCTGGGCTCTTTTGTTACCATTCGGATTATCCGTCTCTTTGATTTGTCATCAATTTTCCTCCTGCAGCCACGTCCAGGGAGGTTGGCTACAGTCCCATGGATCTTAAATTTCTGAATAATATGTGCAACTGTAGTCACAGGAACATCTAGCTGCTTGGAAATGGTCTTATAGCCTTTACCTTTAACATGCTTGTCTATAATTTTCTTTCGAATCTCCTGGTACATACCATGGTACCAAACAACACAGTGACTACCTGGAGCCCTATATATAGGCCCACTGACTGATTACAAGATTGTAGACACCTGTGATGCTAATTAGTGGACACACCTTGAATTAACATGTCCCTTTGGTCACATTATTTTCAGTATTTTCTAGGGGTACCATCATTTTTGTCCAGGCCTGTTCCATGGGTTTATTTTTTAAAACAATTCTGTTGAAGCATGGTTGAAAAGCAATGTCTGACTTTCATTGGTTAACATTAATCTGACAAAAGTTCTAAATTCTATGAAAGTTTTTTATGTGAACATTGTGAGTTTTTCTTTCATTGACCGAAGGGTACCAACAATTTTGTCCATGTGTGTAGCAAAGTTTAGCAAAGTCAGGAGCAAAAACATATAGTATTCTACTAGCTAGTCCAGTTGATATATGCTAACGGGCAGAAAATAAGCTTATGTGAGCTAGTTAGCTAAAATTTGGTGAAGCATCTAAGGACAAACTGTTTCATGCTCATTCAGTAGAACCTCGGATTATGAGTAATGTGGTTTACGAGTGTTCTGCAAGACGAGCAAGATTTTTACACACACACAAATACACGGCGCCCGCGCGTACAAACGGAAACACTTATCTGTCTGGATTTATTTTTACTTAAAGTGTTAAGTGTTAAAGTGCAGGTTAATTTATTTTATTTTTCTTTTATATATTGTATTAATTATTTTTATTTAATTTTTTTTGGGCCGTGGAACGAATAATTTGAGTTTTCATTATTTCTTTTGGGATAATTAGTTTTGGAATACGACCTGCTTCCGGGAACAAAATTATGCTCGTAATCCAAGGTTCCACTGTATCTTAGCCTGGTGAGAGTAGTTAGCATAATAAATTTGCACTAGCTAGCTACATTAGCTAACACACACACACACACACACACACACACACAACAATCTATCAAAGTTAGCTAAGTTTGTCATTTAATGATAATCACAATTTTTAAGCATGAGAACTTAATGAATTTATTCCATAAACACCAATGTTTGCTAATTTGAGGGAGAACTCAGTGGATGTAGGTTTTAACTAGCGCAAAGAACAGCTGGTTTTACCGAGAACCCTCTACACCTTTTTTTTTTTTTTTTTAGAATTATTTAAGCCTAATTTGAGGAGGTTGCATAAGTTTGTCTGGTGGAATAAAACAGTTGTTGTGTGTGTGTGTGTGTGTGTGTGTGTGTGGCACGTGGAAGCCTTTATCCAGTTATAGGCCAGGTCACAGCAGGAAGGAGGGTGGGGGAGGGGTCAAGGGGGTTTAAAAGTCAGTGCGTGCCCTCAGGCCAGGAAATTAGGGAGTAGGATGAGGGGAGCGAGTGGAAGGTGCCGCTGTTTTAGGTCAGTTCACTTCACATGAGTACAGGCCAGTTCAAACACATCTGGTCTTACACTGGCACACACACACACACACACACACACATACACACACACACACACACACACACACACACACATACGGGTAATGCCATGAGTGTTCGAGCACTCGTGTTTTCTTTGTGTGGCCGGATGAGTGATCACGTTACTGTGTACATGCTGATACAGCACAGTCTGTCTCTTGCTTTCTCTCTGTGTCTTTATGTCTGAATCTCCCTCCCTCTCTCTCTCCCTCCCTCTTACTCTCTCTCTCTCTCTCTCTCTCTCTCTATCACTCTTTCTAGCCCACTTTTACTCAGGCCTATCCAGTCTCTCTTTGTCTGGTTGTTTCTCTCTCTCTCTCTCTCTGTCCATCTTTCTGTTTTGCTTTTTATCTCCTTTTATCTCTTTCTGTCTGGCTCTTTATTTCTGACGAGTCTGTCTTTCTCTGTCTCTGTCTCTATCTCTCCCCATTGGCTTTTTATCCTGTTGTCCTTCTTTCTGTCCCTTTCTCTTTGTCTCTCCACATATCTCTTACAGTCCCCACCATTCTGTCTTTAACTGTAACTTTTCATCTCTTACTAACATTCCTCTCTCTCTCTCTCTCTCTCTCTCTCCATCTTCCTCTCCTTCTATCTTTCATCCAGTTTCTCTGTTTCTATCTCTGCTCTTTATCTCTACCTGTCTCTATCTTTTGAGCTCCTACTATCTATCTATCTATCTATCTATCTATCTATCTATCTATCTATCTATCTATCTATCTCTATAATATACTCACATTCAGATGCACATGAACACCAGATACCCTACACTACAGTTCATTCACTTGCTTCTTGTGTGTATGTGTTGTGTGTGTGTGTGTGTGTGTGTGTGTGTGTGTGTGTGTGTGTGTGTGTGTGTGTGTGTGTGTGTGTGTGTGCGCGCATGTGTGTGTGCGCGCATTTGTGTGTATGTGGTACAGTGGATTGTTTCTGGAGATCATATTTCCATCCGTCTATCCTGCCAGCCTTAGTTTAAGCTCTGAGCTGTAAAACTGATACTGACCATCTGTCTCTCTTTGTCTCTCTCGCTATGTCTCTCTCTGTATAATCCTCCTATTCACTGTTCTGTATATTTCCAGCATATAGTTATTGCACGACCATAAACGAAACCCTGCATTAAACCATCAAGGTTGAATTTTACACTTCATTAGTGAATGTATGAGCGCGTTACACCACACCGCTGTTAAATTCTCATCTCTGATTGGTCAGAAGTCGTTGATTAATTTCCTGACACTAGTCCACCTGCTGGCGTTAGCACTGTGGCTTCACACCTCCAGGGTTCGAGTCCCACCTTGGTTCTGTGTGTGTGTGGTGTTTGCAACTTCTCGCATGAGGGGTTTCATCTGGGTACTCCGGTTTCGCCCACAGTCCAAAGATTTGCAAGTGTATGCCCTGAGAAGTATTGGCACTCTCTGTCCAGGATGTGTGCCCTAAGTCTCCTTGGATTGGCTCCAACAGCTCGTTCAAATGGTGGATGGTGGATTTAAAAATAAAACAAATTAACCTGCACTTTACCTTTAAAAAAAGTTAAAATAAATCCCAACAGATAAGTGTTTCCGTTTGTGTGCGCAGGCGCCATGTGTGTGTGTGTGTGTGTGTGTGTGTGTGTGTGTGTGTGGAATTAGCCCCTTCCCTCGCCTCGTCTTACACAGTAAAACTCCTCCTCCCTCCCCCCACCTCGATTTTTAAGTTTCACAACATACACACACACACAACGGAAACACTGTTTTAAAAGGGAAAAAATCTCTCTAATGACACTCGCGTGAGCGCAGACTAACAGAATCACTGCTGTAAAATAAAAAAAAAAACAAATGAACCAGCACCTTACCTTTGAAAATAATTGCGACAGAGCAGAGTTTATGTGTAGAGCAGAGTGTGTGTGTCTGTGTAAAGCCGGGGAGGGGGGGTGTAAAGACGAGGGAGTATGTGTGTGTGTCGGTGTGTCGGTGTGTCTGTGTCGGTGTCAAAAAACTCGACACTCGTAAGCCAAGACATGCTCGTTTTTCAAGTCAAAATTTATTAAAAATCTTTGCTCGTCTTGCGGAACACTCGTAAATCCGAGGTTCCACTGTATTCATTGGAGAAATTAGGGGTAGCCTATTCTGAGCCCTAATCTAACTAATAGCTTGTTGCAAAAAATGATCGGTAGGATGAATTGGCACAACCCCTTGCCAATCTGAATGAATGTGGTGGTGTTAAGCTTTGATTATCAATAAGGAAATACTATATTTAGCCATGGAAATAATTTGTTGTTGGAATAAAAATATTCTTTCTGCATATGTTTGGCCTACTGTATATCGGGGTAACAATAAATGATATAATTAATTTATGTTGTTGTTGTTCTTTTGGCCGCTCCTGGCTAGGGGGCACCACACATACAAGCTTGGCACAGGTTTTACGCCGGGTTCCCTTCCTGACGAAAAACCTTCCATTTTATCCAGGCTTGGGACCGGCAATATATCCAATGGCTGGGGGTTTGGGCACCGGCTGGGAGTCGAACCCGGGCTTTTCGCATAGAAGGCGAAACTACTAATGATATAATAAACTTTGATGAGGAAAGTTTTATTTTGGTTCCTGTCTCTGGCTGAGGAAGGAGCATCAATTGGCTCGCTTTTCACACGTAGTAAAGCATCTAACCAATAACAGCTGAGACTTAATTCTTGTAACCAATCAGAATACAGAAGGTGGGATTTATCAAGTCTAACATCACTGTTGGAGAAAAACACTTCTTCTGTTACATTTCCAACACACAGCGGGTCAGAAAAGTGATATTCTGATTAAATGCTTTGAGTGTATAAACATACACACACACACACACACACACCAGACCAGCATCCATGTAAACATCGCTAGTGTTTGATAACTGATATTTAACATTTTTCACATATTGTGTGTGTGGGTGTGTGTGTGTGTGTGTGTGTGTGTGTGTGTGTGTGTGTGTGTGTGTGTGTGTGTGTGTGCAGCAAGAAATGTTTTAGTGCGACAGGCTACAAAGAACTATAACTTAAAAATTGGTTGTTTATGTACGTAAGAACCTCAGCAGCGACCTCATTTCCCCTCTCGTCTGTTCCAACCACTCAGCATCAGCAGTAAACTAATCACCGCCTGATCATCTCTCATCATCTGCTCCTGTTTCTCACTGTGTCATGCCTTAAATTAGATGCTTTTCTCCATGACTGATGGCTTGAATGATTCATAAGTCACTGTGTGGCCTAACAAACTGGACTGAAAATGAGAAACAAAAACTTGCCAGAGACCTTCACGAAGCCTGGAGAACTACTCCTCAAGACTACATTAAAAATACAAGACAGGCTGGCTCTTTGGAAGCAAAGATATGTACAGTATATCTATAAGGCTGATACATATCTAACAGTAATATACATGATCTTCTCAGCATCATATCTACTGTAACTTCCTCTCTCTGCAGCACAGCATTAGCATTGCGATTTAAGGCAGAACGACTAAATCCACATCAAGATGAATTTGTCTCAGATCAAACAGCCTCACTGGGTTCTCACACACCTTCATGAATTCTCCATGCAGTCAGCAGCCCGAGGCGTGTGGAAACTCAAACCGAGAGGAGGGGGGCAAGAGGAGCAAAAGAAAGAAAAAAGATGCTGAAACATGCAGTGAAGTGAAGTGAAAGGAGAAGACGGAGCATGTGCTGGGTTTTTTTTTCTTGGTCTTTTCAGTGTCTAAGAGAGAGAGAGAGAGAGAGAGAGAGAGAGAGAGAGACTTCATTGACGTTCTGGGAAACATTTCTTCCTCCATCGAATGTGTGTGTGTGTGTGTGAGGGAGTGAAGGCGAGGGGGACGTTTTAGCGAAGGCCACAGGCAGCTCGTAAAGTCAGCAGCTCTCTCTGCTTCAGGCTGGAATAATAATTCTGTCTTTATTAGGCCACGGAACAAGAGGAGGGGACGAGGGGGGCTCGCTAATAAACGTACAATTCATACCGGTACAAAAGAGGAGCTGTAGTAGGACAGGCTGTTTCGTTCTCGTGCACACACACAGATTTTACTGGAAAATGCTCATAATTTGAAGAACTCCACATCATCCATTGCTATGGGTTTTTTTTTTATCTTGGTTGAAAATAAATGGCCCCACAAGGAGAGGAGTGTACATAAGGGTATTCACGGATGTTAAGGGGGCATTTAATACAAAAACACAAGGTCTGTTTGAAATACGAGGCACGATGCTCGACTAATCCTTTTCCTCGACTAAGTCTTGTAGCTCTAACAGAAAACTAAACAAGAAAAAAATTCAGACACTAAAATCAGATTCCTGGTTAATCGATTGAACTTGAAGAGCCTGCTTACATTTCATTTGTACTCTCTTTTCATGGTAGTTGAAGCAGTAAACACTCGAGAGACCAGCAGAAGCGGCAGGTTCTCTGCGAGTCGGAGTCGCTCCTCAGACGACCGGCAGTGACGACATGATTACGATTTTAATTCAGTCAACAACTCTGGATTAGTGAAACGGCTTGCTGAGATCGCTTCAACCTGCAGAGCGAGTCGATTCAGGATGGCGCTGGGATTGATAATGAGGATGTTTAGCCCAAACTGACAGAGTGTATACCACTTCTCATCAAGTCGTAAATAAGACGTAGAGATACACTAATCAGACAACCGGTGATGTGAGTGATGTTGATTTCGTCAACAGGTGGGATGTATTAGGCAGGAGGTGAACAATCAGGTCTTGAAGTTGATGTCCAGGAAAAATGGACATCTAAGTCTAAGTAGTGTTGCCTAGATGATTGGGTCTGATCTTCTGCAAAACAGCAGGTGTTCCTTGTCTGCAGTGTTTATTATCAGGGAAGGATGACAGAGTGACAAGGTCATGGGTGGCCAAAGGTCACTGATCAAAGGCTAGTCCATCTGGTCTGATCTTACTGAGCTACTGTAGCACAGATTGGTGAAAAACGTGAATGCTGGTTCCAAGTTTGTTGTTTTTTGAGCACCAGTCAGAGTGCCCATGCTGACCCGTACCTCCACTAAAAGCTCCTACAATGGGCACGTGAGCATCTGAACTGGACCATGTAGCAATGGAAGAAACTAGTCTGGTCATCAGGGAAAGACATGCAGAAGACGAGCTGGAGGAGGCAGTGTAATGCCACGAAGATGGTCCTGTCTTTGACTGATGCAGACAGCTGTTCTCTGGGGACCTGTGACTTCAGTCGCTCGATAGTTCAGGACTGGAGTTTCCTACAGTCTACCTGAGCCTCCAGGAACAAACTGGACTCCATTTAATTTAAACACATCTCCTGTTATACTGAACTTCCAGTCTTGCACAGTATGAGTGCAGATCAATCCCTGCTGTCCGTTTTCACCCAAATGAGGATGGGTTCCCTGTTGAGTCCGGTTCCTCTCAAGGTTTCTTCCTATTACCATCTCAGGGAGTTTTTCCCTCAGCACCGTCGCCCTCGGCTTCTTCATCAGGGACGATCTGATCATTCTGATTCACACGCATTCACATTTCATACAAACTTAATTCTTTTGATTGTGTAAAGCTGCTCTGCGACAATGTCACTTTGTTAAAAGCGCTATACAAATAAAATAGAATTTAATTGAATTGATGCTCTTGGCAATGTTCTGCTAGAAAACTTCGTACTCCCGCCATATTCTACTTTGACTGGTTCTACAGTACCTAAATAAACACTGTTAGAGACCGAGTTACACTCCTTAATGTTGTTCCTTCATGTCCTCCTTCAGCAAGATAATGCATCCTGACACTTCACACACTGTTCAGGAACGGTTTGAGGAACATGACAAAGAGTTCAAGGTGTACCTTCAGCCTCCGAATGCTCCAGATCTCAATATGATCCCTGGAGGCTCCACCTCAAGACTTGCAGGAGTTAAAGGATCTGCTGCTGACGGCTTGGTGCCAGATACCACACACCTTCAAAGTTCTAATGGAGTCCAGGAAGAGCTGCTTTGAGGTCCAAGGAGGAACTACTGTACTTAATATTAGGCAGGTGGTTGTAGTGTTATGGCTAAGGTGATTAGTGTGTGTATAGTATTTATATTTATGTATATTCTATGTAACAAGACACTTAATGCTGAAGATAACATGAGAATTATTTTCAACAACCCTATTTTTTCCGTTTTTGAGCAGACGCCGAGTGTTATTCCGTCGTGCCGTAAAATCCAGCGTGAGGATTAGTGAAATCCTTCAAGCTCACAGTAAATCTGTAAACCCTCATGCAAATGTGGAAGGTGGTATAAGAACACATTAGAGGATATTCCAAACATCCTTTTTTTTTGCTCTTTACTCTTCTGTTTCAGGGAGAGGATTTCCTTTGGCTCTGATTGGTTGAAGGCAGTGACAGATCATGTATAGTCTACTGTATGATCTGGATTATGTTCTATTCATCCATGAAGTCAGTAGATTTACAGTAATCAGTGTAGCATACATTTTGCGGTATCTATTTTCTGAGTATTTATCAGTGATTTACAAATGAGAGCATGCACAATGCATCAAAAGAATTTACCATTCGTAAGGTACCATTCATAAGTGTCTAAGGCTCCAGGTAATTGATTGAGGATTTGAGGATCTGGGTTTGAGCCCCGTCATCGGTGGGTTGCCACACCCGATGCGACCCAGCCGCTGGATGCAGTGCCACTCCCAAGCCCGGATAAAAAATGAGAGGGTTGCATCGGCATAAAGGTTGTGTGTGGTCTTGTTGCAGATGGTCTGCTTTGGCGACCCCTTGATGGAAGCAGCCTCGTGATCTCAGGCAGTTATAAAGTAAGAAATAAAACAATGAGTCTATATCTCCAGTGATTGTTATTTACCTTAATTAAATGTAACCATTTTGAACCATTTATAGTTATATAAGTTAGTTCATTCCTGTCTTTGCTCACGTTACAGTAGTATCACCTGTGATCAGTTGCTCCTTCATCAGCCTCAAAGTTTTTTTGTTTTTTTTCCCCGAGGCCTCCGAGTGGCACAGTGGTAAAGTTCTCGCCCTATCATCTGGAGATCGCGAGTTCGATTCCCGGGTGACGCTGTAACCTCTCGCAGCCGGAGGTCTAGATAGAGCTGATTGGCCGAGCCCTCTCAGAAGGGAGGGATGAGAGGTACTTAGTGCTCCAACATTAATCACGGCTCTACAGCCAATCAGGGGCGTCTGTGAGCTTGTGCAACGGAAGGAGCGGATAGCGATGTTCTCCGAGTGTGTTTCATTACTCCGCCCCCAACGGTGCGTGAGCGAGCAGTTCGAAAAGGATGCGGTCGGCTGGCGTCACGTGGTTCGGAGGAAACACGTGATAGTCTTCGGCCCTCCCGGCTGAGTGGTAGTAGTAGCTTAATGTGGCGGGGAGGAATTGGACACAACTAAATTAGGGAGAAAATCGGGGAAAAATCCAAAGAAAAAAAAAAACACTGTTTCTGGGAATTTGTTTGCAACGGTCACTATATATCCAAATCCATATCATGGATTTTTTTCGTATCACCCGACCCTAGTGAGAAATATATTTGAATTCCTGTCATAATCTGGAGCTGGAAACATATTTGAGCATTTATACGCTTATTTAAATCATTCAAGCGTTTAAACCCCACAGTGGACTTGATGTTAATCCAAAATGGTGGCCATCCCCATGGGCACTTGACTAAACTGCTAGAGCCTTGGCCGTGTTTTTCACAGCTGAGTCATTTGCTTTTTGGAACTGTGTGTGTGTGTGTGTGTGTGTGTGTGTGTGTGTGTGTGTGTGTGTGTGTGTGTGTGTGTGTGTGTGTGTGTAGAAGACTGTACATTCTTACACCCATACGACATGACATGAATGCCAATGCAACAAGAAGAGCTCCACACACACACACACACACACACACACACACACACACACACACACACACACACACACACACACACACACACACGAGCTGGAATTTACTGAACAAGTGGGCATTACTGGGCATCGTCTATGCTGGCAGATAACGTGTGTGTTTATGTTGTTTTAGTATCTGAATGGAAAACACAGAGTTTTTGCTAATTATGAAGCTGTAGAGGTTTCGGTTCCTTGTCTCTCATGTTTCTGGTGTTTCCGATATTACTGATGTTTTCATAACCTGGCGCCGATGCGATTCTGACGTCCTGACGACAGGCGTCTGTCACTTCTGCTGGTCAGTTATGTGAAACATCACAGGCACGATGGCAGAAGGCAGGCCATGTCCCTCTCTCACTTCAGCACACACACACATGCTCATGCCTTAAATTACACTCTGGGGTCCGGTCCGAAAATATGTGACGTCTGACCCAAAACTGAAGCAGAACGGAGTCAAAGCCTGACCCAGAACTGAGACTCTGATCCGGCGTGCAGAAGATAACACACGTCTGACACTTTTACTGTTAAACAGCTTTCAGTTATTAAGTAGAGATAAGGACAAGCAGAGACATGACCACACACATTCTTTCTTTCATCCTTTATTTCTCTCAGTTATATATTTTTGCTGGCCTCATCCTATTTTTCTTGTTTTCATTAATTCATTTTTTGTCTTTGGTTTCTTTCTTTCTTTTAAATCCCCATCTTATACATTTTTTCTTTCACACACATTTTAAATTATTCTTTCTCTTGTATTTTTTCTGTCTTTTTGTTTTCTCACATTTCAACGTTTCTTTCTTTTTTCCTTCTTTCTTTCTTTCTTTCTTTCTGCTAGTCTCCTCCATTCATGCTTTTTTCCTTCTTTATTATTCCTTTGTCACTTGAGTTTTTTCTTTCTTTCTTTCTTTCTTTCTTTCTACCTGTCTCATTCACTTGTTCTTTCTTTTACAAAATTACTGCCTTTTTGTTTGATATTCTTTCTTTCTTTATTTCTTCTTTCTTTTTTTTATTACTCACATTCTGTTTCATCCTCTTGCAGTCTTTCTTTCTTCATTTATTTTTTTTATTTTACTCACTCTTTTCTCCCTTTTTTTTATTTCTGTCTGTCTCACATTTTCTTTTTTTGGATTTTTTCCTTATTTTTTCTTTACCTTTTTCTCTTTCTTTCTTTCTTTTCCAAGGTATGTTTATGTGAAACAGAAACACACTCGGTCAGGACAGAGTCGGCTCAGTTAATTCTGAAGACACTTATTATTATAATGCATTTGTGTTCTTTGTAGTTGAGAGAGGGTGTGTGTGTGTGTGTGTGTGTGTGTGTGTGTGTGTGTGTGTCTGGATGAGTGTCTTGGAAGCCAAGCTCAGTGCTCTGCCAGTGAAAAAAAAAAAAAAAAAACTGCCCGGTTAGGAGTGGCATGGATTTCAAACAAGGCCTGCTCTTGAGATTCTGCACTGGAGTTCCTTGATTTTGTTTTATTGCATTTTCTTTCCTGAATCGGTCATCTTCAGAAGCCGAGGTGCATCTGGCGCAGGTTAGGAAGCCGACCAGGCCGTGCTGATTACATTAAGGCTTACGGGAACCCGAGGCAGCACTGATTAAATTGCCGAATCCTGGAGTGTTAAAGTGGAAAGTGTTTTTTTTTTCTCGTAGGTAACAGTAAACACAACTGGGGATGATTTTATAAAACATCGTACTGTTATGGAATCTAACATGAAAGCTGAAAGAGAAAGAAACAAAACCCTATTTGTTCTGTTTTTTTATTCAATTATTCGAGTCAAAGGTTTAATGTTATAAATCCTAAGTAGGAACGCTCTGAAAACACATGCTCACTTTTACATCAAAGGATTTCACTACCTACACATCCCTCTCCTCCTCCTTCTGGTAAAAGATGAACCTGAGAATGTTAATATTGTAAATGATCTCCATCCAATTTCACCTTTTATGCTGCTTGCAAAAATTCATAGCTGTTTTACTCTCAGCCTGGCGCAGAGGTTCGCCTTAACTCCACTAGCGCCGAAATTATCACACGAGTAAAATATCGAGACATCTAATCACATTTTAAATGGGGAAAAAAAGGGTCTCAGGTGATTTTTATACTCGAGAAACACCTCGCTGGTTTCAACATTCCATCCGTCAGCGACTCCCGGCTTCATCTTCATGCGACGAGGTACTAAATGATTTCACAGCTCTTCAATGGAGATGTATAGACAGACTCGTTATCACAAATGAGAGGATGTGGAGCTGCTCAGAAGAGAGGAAGTGCTTATTAAGAGTGACTATTTGTATCATCTCATCTTCCACTTCATCTTTTTTATTTGCTTTTTTACATGCATATTTATTTTCAGTATCCGAGATGACGCACACTTATGTCTTGAGTTTTTAATGTTAACAATAATAGCAGTTTTGCTTTTAGTTCTTCTGTGTTCGCAGGTTTCATTGTCAGTTCATCTAGCAGATCACTTTTTAATTTGATCATCAGAGTATGAAAATCACTGCACACACACCATCGTACACATTTCACTGTACACACATCACTGTACATTTGCCACATCATGCTCTTAGACATATTTCTTGGTCTTGACTCTCACTTTAATATTAAAACACTCACTAGTTTACAAACGTGTGTGTATTTATTGTGAAGTGTAGTTGTTGTTGACCAACAAAAACAAGCACGGTCGCCATGTTAAACATCTCAGAAAGCCAATACAGCATCTTATTGACAGCCCAATGTTCTCAGCGTGGATTTTTATCAACGTAAGTTCTGCTAGCAAAGCAGCTAAAACGCTAGAACAGTAGAAAAGCCACGGAGTCGGCTCATTGCAATTCTGCGTCAGCATCTTAAACTTGAAATAAACCCAGAACTCGAGAATCGCTTTGAGCTTGGAGTTATAATAGAAAGTGTTGTAATAGGAGCCCTTTCTGATGTGGAACAGGAACGAGTGTGTGTGTGTGTGTGTGTGTGTGTGTGTGTGTGTGTGTGTGTGTGTGTGTGTATGTGTGTGTTCATTAAAGAGAGCCTTAGCTGTCTGGCTGGTGGGCGTCCCATGAGCCCCTCTGTCCTGCCGTTTTCAGCACTTTTTTTTTATTGCGTGCTACGATAAAGTGTCCGTGGGGATTCTCCACCGGCATTTTTCCCGCCCAAAGATGATTTTCATACCTGAGAAAATTTGCATAGCCACAAAGAGACGATATTGTTTCAGTTTCACCGCATTTCACCATCTCTCTGTTTGGAGAACTCATAACAACTCAGATTTTTTTTTTTTACATAAAAAAATTATCCATATGTTCTTCTTTTGAATGATTAATTAACCCGGCGAGCACCATTTCGAAGCCTTGATATCAATATTCAATTCTAATTAAGCCTCATTTACTAGAATTCGACAGCTTTGATCAATGCCTAATTAAGTTCAAAACCACGCTTCAGCAGCCAGGATGTCATACTCTCCTATCTGGATTCGCCCCAGCTTCACAGCTGCGTGTTTACACCTTTATTCAATGCTTCAGTTATTTTTTAACTCCATCGTAAGAGCGGATATAAAGTTAAATCGTCCTCTCGCACCGTAATGAGCACGCCGTTTTATTTATTTATTTTTTTAACCAAAGTACACCCCTATAATTTCATGCTCCAGAATCTCTAATGTGTTTTAATGGCTTTCACGAATTCAAATGAGTTCTCCAAGTTATTCCCTCACTCACTTTTAAATTTTTTGGTTTTTTTCCCTTCGGAACCCGCGCACACAAAATGCGTCTCGCGGTCGTTATGTAACGCAAAGTGACAGATCATCATTTCGGCTGACAGCTTCCTGTCAAAAAGCTAATGCACTGCTAAAAAACCTGCCTGTACGTACCGCTCCGATGCGTGTGTAAACACTTCTAACTCGAAAAGTTTGGGGGGGAAAATGACTTAACAGCTTTTTTCCCCTGTTAAATCGCGAGCACAAACAAGAATTAAGGCTCATTACAGACTCAGACGAGTTGATTGATAATCCATTTGGGAGGTTTGATCCACCAATTAGAGACCAAGTTGAGAAAAAAATAGTAAAAATCCCAAAGAGCCATCAGCAGAAACTGAAATGAAGCAGAGAGAGTAAAATAGAACAGCTGGGACACACTGCAGTCCCGGTCTTCAGTACAGCTGCCTGTTAGACTGAGAACATGCGACAGATAAACACGCGCTAAACGTCCCGGTCCCCGTGGGCAGGTTCCTCGTATTCTGCCTACAGGTGCCAGCAGTCACCTCCCCCGGGATCTCACGCTATGTGTTTGAGTATCTGGAGTGTAAAAATATTCATTTAAAACACAAACAATTTAGTGTGATACAATTTAATGATTATTTAGAGCGATACAGTGATTAAGGAGAGTGCAAGGAGAATAGTTAGCTGTAAACAGGGATGTCCCAAAGGCCACACCTCCTTCACTGAGACTGACACGGAGGCCACACCTCCTTCACTGGGACTGGCACAGAGGCCACACCTCCTTCACTTTGACTGACACAGAGGCCACACCTCCTTCATAGGGACTGACACAGAGGCTGCACATCCTTTACTGGGACTGACAAAGATCACGCCTCTTTCTTTAGCACTGAAACACAGAGTCCACACCTCCTTCATTGGGACTGACACAGAGGCCACACCTCTTTCACTGGGACTGACACAATGGCCAACCCTCTTTCACTGGGACTGACACAGAGGCCACACCTCTTTCACTGGGACTGACACAGAGGCCACACCTCCTTCATTGGGACTGACACAGAGTCCACACCTCCTTCATTGGGACTGACATAGAGGCCACACCTCTTTCACTGGGACTGACACAATGGCCAACCCTCTTTCACTGGGACTGACACAGAGGCCACACCTCCTTCAACGGGACTGACACCTCCTTTATTGGGACTGTCACAGGCCACACCTCCTTCACTTGGACTGACACAGAGGCCACACCTCTTTCATTGGGACAGACACAGAGGCCACACCTCCTTCATTGGGACTGACACAGAGGCCACACCTCCTTCATTGGGACTGACACAGAGGTCACACCTCCTTCAACGGGACTGACACCTCCTTTATTGGGACTGTCACAGGCCACACCTCCTTCACTTGGACTGACACAGAGGCCACACCTCTTTCATTGGGACTGACACAGAGTCCACACCTCCTTCATTGGGACTGACACAGAGGCCACACCTCCTTTACTACGACTGACACAGAGGCCACACCTCCCTCATTGGGACTGACACAGAGGCCACACCTCCTTTACTACGACTGACACAGAGGCCACACCTCCCTCATTGGGACTGACACAGAGGCCACACCTCCTTCAATGGGACTGACACCTCCTTTATTAGGACTGTCACAGGCCACACCTCCTTCACTTGGACTGACACAGAGGCCACACCTCCTTCATTGAGACTGACACAGAGGCCGCACCTCCTTTACTGGGACTGACAAAGACCACGCCTCTTTCTTTAGCACTGAAACACAGAGGCCACACCTTCTTTACTAAAACAGACAGGCACAAGGTCCATGCCTCCCTCACTGGGTCTGACATAGACCATACCTGAGTTAACCTAAGTCATATTAGCTAATAATTCAGATGCAATTTAGCGAGTGTTGCTAGATAGCTTCATAATCTAACGTCATAGCCAGGAGACTTCAGAAAATCTGTTTGCGTGCAGTTATAAAATGACAGAATATCTGGACACATTTGAAAAGCTTGAAGATATCAAATGCCTGGTATAAAGCGGGAAAACCCTATGGCTAAGAATGTTAAACAACGGGAAGCGACCCATGAGGTAAAGTTTGCTAATATTTCTGTATTTTTAAGTAGTGTCATGTTGAACGATGATAAAGATTTCCATTATAATCTGTGACTTTAATATTCGATCTTTGTAAAATTATCACATTTTACCTCAAAAGTGATTAGATCTTGATTGTTTTCCTTTTAAAATTTTAAGTTTATTTATTATTGTAGCACAAAAACGCAGGTTTGCCTTTATGTAACATAACTCCTGCTTCAGCCACGCTGTACTACACATTCCACACAAAGTAATGATTTCAGATAACAGGTTGCTGTCAGAAAGCTAATCTGGTCATAAAAACCCTTTAAACCATGCATGGCTGGGGGATCTGTAAACAAATCAGTCACCGCAAGTCTAAAGAAAAAGCAATCTACTTGTCAGATGGTGATATTTTCCCTTTTCCCACATGACTCAGAAGTATGGATAACAAATAGCATGATTGAAGAACACGCCTTTAGCTAACGTGATCAGTAACTGAAACTTCTTAGTGTTCCTGCAAAAATCACAGAGTGGTTTCTGATTTGGTTGTTTTTTTTTTTCACCTCATGAGAGGATTTGTTTGATCAAAGATGCTATCAGTGCTAATGATGAATGAAAGCGGTGAAGTTTAAAAAGGTGATAAATGAAATCAGCTGACAGGATGCTAATGTTAGGTAACAGTTGCTTCTTTTACCTCAGATAAGAAAGTGTAATTGTGTGTGAGCGAACTCACTAATATCAGACTACAAATTAACTAAATTATATGCTTCAAATAATACAACTAGTCAAAAAAAAACAGGAAGTATATTTTTAAAAAGTACGAAAAATTTATATACATAAGTACATATACAGGTATATATTCTTGTAGCACAGAAGGAAAGTTTTGTAAGACAAACTTTGGTCACTTCCAGGTCAAATTGTTAAATAATTTCACAACCAAGAAGTGAGCTAGCGAGTGTTTAACATAAGATAGAAAAACTACAAAGAAAATAAAAAGTTATTTTACCCCTGTGCAAAACCATCAGTGCATTTGTAGGGAATTTTCTTGGCAGTAACACCAAGAGCAAAGCCTGTAGCATCAGCAGAAAAATCAATCAGTCAATCAATACATGATTACATATGTTCAGAAATACATGTAACAATAAAATGTATTTGTTAATGTTAACATTTTTCATTTAATATTCTTTACTTTTTTTTTTTGCAAAAGTTTTTACTAGGTAAATCAAATATATTTTTTTAAATACTAGAATACACTACACGTCCAAATGAAATTGGTGGCTCGGTGGTAGGTTTCTCACCTGCAATGCAGAAGGCAATGGTTCAATTCCCACCCAGTGACCAAATCCAAGCCACTGGATGCATTGCCAATCCCAAGCCTGGATAAAATGGGAGGGCTGCATCAGGAAGGGCATCCAGCATAAAACCTGTGTGGATCGGTTGGTCCACTGTTGCAACCCAACTCGATTGAAGCAGTAGAAAGACTAACAACAGCAGTTCCTGGCCAAAAAAGTCACACACTCTAGGATGTCATTAAGTCACATTCATTTAGCTTTGATTACATCACTCAATCTGGTGTCCAGTTCATATGTGAAAATGATTCCTCATGCTCCCAGAGCCACTCTTTCACACTCTGGCTGTGATATCAGGGAAGTAAAACTCCACAGAGATGATAACCTTGTCAGTACATTCAGGTGGTCAGCTGACTTCATTTTATTACCACATAAAAATGCTGAGCCTAGACCTGAGCAACTGAAGCAACCCCGGACCACTGTACAGGCAAACTCCCGAGGCTTGTACATACAGGGCCACTATGCGTGATGAGTGCATAGCTTCCCTTCTTACCCTGATGCGCCCATTGCTCTAGAATTGGATCAATCTGGATCAGTCTCATCAAACCACATGACCTTTTTCATTGTTCCAAAGTTCAATCTTTATGCTCCCTAGCAAATTGAAGCCTTTTTCTGACATGTGTCACCAACACATTATAAGCACACCGTTCTGCACAGTTTAGTAATTCTGTTCTAATCACATTGTGCATGTATAGAAATGTTCTCACTTTCACTATAAAACATAGCTCTGGTTTTTACTGTTAGTTTCCTACCAAGCAACTTCACTAAGAGTTTAAGTGATCTCCATTCAGGATTTTTTTAACCACATTTCTTCCAACCAAGTTCCTTCTAGGAATGCAGTTCAAATCTCCTTAGTTGTTTTCTTTGTTTGATCCAGCCCAATAATTTGACCCTTCTGAAATTGTGACTCTTGTAGTCCAGGTAATGTATCTTTGCTTAAAGTAAGGTACAAATCACAAAAACATCTTTATTGAATTGTGCAGCTATCATTTAACTTTATTAATGATAGTAGTCTATTTTGATTTTAAATTTAGTTTTGACTGTTTCAAAACTTGTACTATTATTATTATTAGTAGTAGTAGTAGTAGTAGTAGTAGTAGTAGTAGTACGGTTAGGGTCAGGATTAGTTGTCTGATTCACCTGTCTGGAGAAGGGATTCTTGGAAGCTTTCTTTCTAGAAACCCACTGCAGAGGAATTTCCATTCTACATAAAAACTCTTTCATGAAGTAAAACATTTCTACCTTTTCAAGCCCTCATAAAAAGTGTTTTTTTCTAATGTTGTAAAGTGTTTGATTCTTTAACCTGAGTTCTGAGACCATATCATTGTGATATCAGTGAAATATCAATCTTGCTACAGTATGTAATTATTAGTTAACTGCCAGTGTTACAGACAAACGTGAACAACCTGTCAGGCTGATCAGGGCCCCAGACTCGTTCAGCTGGGCATCTGTTTTAAATGCTAAATGCTAATGAGGGCTTGCTATACAGCTAATTAAGATTTAACGCTTCTGTAGGCAGCTAACGACAGGATGGTGGTAGTTTTTCAATTTACATTCTTGTCATTCTTGGCAGCATCGACACCATTCATGATAGCCGCCTGTTAGGAGGTCTTTTAGATGCTAATTATGTTTATAAACAGCCTTGGAGGTGAGACAAAGACTAATGTAAAATTAAGACCAATGCTTAAATGTAATGTTCAAGTTTCTAGTAAGTCATCACCTTTAACAGTGTTTTACTAAGAATTAAGTAACAGAGGTGTAATGGTCCACTGTGGGATTTAGATCGAGGTGTCAATTTGAAAGATAATCATATAATTTTTTTTTTTAAAGGAACAAAGAACTGGTGCAGTAAATAGTCTCACATGTCATTTAGAAGTCACTGTATCATATTGTTTTCTATATTGTGCCTCTATTAGCTAATATTTACATGATGTAGCTAGAGAACACAGGGTACAACACCCTCTCAGAAAATATTTAGCAAAAACTTAATAGCATTTGTGTAATGTTAATTGGCAACGGTTCAGGTTTCATTCATTCTTGTGTCTATTGGTATCATTGAAGGGCAAGATGGATTGCGTCCTTAGAGATTTGATTTAGGACCGACTCTCCACCCCTACTCCTCCTGAAGGTGAGACCGAAAAGCTATCCATTCATCCTCTTGGCACCAAGGAGCTAAATCACACCTTCATGTTTCCCAAAAACAAACAAGTAAGTATATAAGCAGGGCTGGATGTTTGGTTTAATCATAGAGATTCTCAGGAACTTGGTTCACTTCAGTCCTTTAACTCATGACATGGTGTTCTCAGTGTTTTACACATTTCCATTTAAAAAGAGACATGCACTACTCCTCTCCACTTGCTCGTCCTTTTTCTTTTTCCCTGTATTCTTGTTCTGGCTTGGCTATCAGCGTCAAAGCCAAAGGGTTATTTCAGTTCACTCAAACTGCTTTCAGGGAAGTTGGCTATGTTTCTCGATGATGTGCAGAGAACAGGTGCCAATTTCGTGTGCCGTCCGACAGCTTCTTTCGTTTCATCTACTGCACATCAGTCCTCAGATGTCGAGTTCTGTGAAGCGAAAGATAAAAAAATGCCTTCTTTTCGGTTCAACGCCATCTCAGAACCTCTCGGATTGTAACAAACCACCTTACTATTGTTAGAACAGTAATTAGCCGTTAACAGATTCAGGGAGGGTAAGGACCACCAGAAGACAATATTTTCTATAAACAAAAATGTGTATATACATTTATTGCAGTGTTACACCATTCACACGCACCCACACACCCATAGTCTGTCGCCTTAGCGGCCGATTAGAGTCCTTGAGCTCTCATAAAACAAAGTCTGTGAAAAAGCGGTACCGTCCCGGGAAGCGCTTTGCTATCCTCCAGACGCTCGTCCTCTTTAATGGCGGCGTGGCGGACGCCGAAGATCCTCTCCTCGCAAGCGTCGTCCGAACACCGCACGCGCTGCGCTGACACGCCAGAGAGCAGAAGAGGTAGGAGGAAGAGAGAGAAACAAAAACCCTCCTGCGTAACCACAGCAGGAGGAATATACGTAAATAACACGCCTATGTAACAAAAGTCCGCGGCGGGCCTTGCATAACATACATACAAAACATACCATACATACTCACATGCAGATTTGGACACACTCTGTCCCGCATTCGGGTTTACGGTATTTACCACTCATTCACCATAATCTTTGTTTGTGAGCGTTAGCCGTAAGCATTAGCCGTCAGGTTGCCGCTATTAGCCTAGCTTAGCCTCTCTTCTTTTATTACTTTAACAGAGAAGTTTCCCACGGAGCCTCTAGTGGCCGGGAGCCCGTAACCAGGCAACAGCCTGTTACAGGATGAATCCTATCATATCAGAAAATTTAAGCACTCGGTGTATTCACCACATCTTCTTTAGCTTCTAGATTTAAATGGAGCAGATTTACACAGCTGTCCAGAATCATCATCATAACGTAGTTGCCAATATTCTCGATTGCAACAGTAGGACAGTTACTTATGCTCTTACAAAAGCTTTTGGGAGTCGATCTTAGTGCCACAGCTTGTACAAGTGCCAGCTGAAATTATTTCAGTCTACCCGACTAGGATGTAGTCTGGGTGAAAAGTGTTGTAGTAAGTGCTTTATCTTGGTCAAAATCTATCCACAGGAATAGTGGGTGGTGAAACAGGAATTCATCCCATTGCAGTGCCATCATCATCCCTAATTTACATCTAGGGGCAATTAAGCTTTTCTTATCCCACATCTATATAGTGAATATGCAAAACTGCATAAGGAATTTGTAAACTGTGGTCAGGATTAAACCAGGGACCCTGTGAGAAGGCAAAGCTATGCACATAAACGATTCAAGTACCTCTCCCAGCAGAAACAAAAGTCCAATGGGTGGAGTCAGCATTGGTCCAGTTCCTTTTGCCTGAGTGGAGGCAAACCAGATTTAAAGTCCTCCTACCTAAGCAGATGCCACCCAGAAGTCCAGCAGGTGGAGTTGGACCTGATCCAGTTCCTCCTACCTGGGCAGAGTCAACTCAGAAGTATAGGGTATAGGGGATGGAGGGAGACCTCATCTAGGTCATCCTACCTGGGCAGAACTGACCCAAAGGTCTAGGAGGTGAACCAAAACCTGAACTTCCCCTTCCCGGGCAGAGTTCACTGAGAAAAATCCAATAAGATGAGTCAGACCTCATCCACCTGGTCCGGGGTGACCCAAAAATGCAGGGGATGGAGTCAAACTTGGTCCAGTTTCTTCTACCTGTGCAGAGTTGACCTTAAACTAAAGGATGTGAACTCAGACCAGATCCAGCTTTTCTCACCAGGGCAGATTCAACCTAGAAATTCAAGGGATGGAGTGAGGCCTTGTCCAGCTTCTCCTACCTGGGCAGAGCTGACCTTAAAGTAAAGAATGTGAACTCAGACCTGATCCAGTCCCTCCACCTGAGCAGAACTGACCCAGAAATCCAGGCAATGGAGAGGTGTCTTTTACAACTCCTCCTACTGTACCTAGGCAAAATTGCCCCAAAAATCTAGGAGTGAACCTGGACCTGGTCCAGGTCCTTTACCAGGCCAAAATTGACCAGGTCAAGCATGGGGAGAACATACAAACTCCATGCACACAGACTCAAGGTAGGCATCGAAGCCGACCCTGGAGGTGCGAGGCCACAGTACTAAGCACTAAGCCACTCTGCCAACTTGTTTAATTTATTCCAATTTCAATTTACTATTACAGTGTAACTGCATCTGACCAGACCCTTCACTGTTAAAGAACCTAAATATTTCAGGTGTCTGTTCTTATTTTAGGCCTACATCATATTCCAGACTACTTTCTCTTTTCAGCTACCTACAGAGCCAGAGATGAAAGACTTTGCTAACTGTTTGAGAGCAATCATTTCAGTTTGTTCAAAGTGTTGTCACTTTAGAGAACGTTCTAACAAAACACCTGCATTCATTATGATTAGAGGAAAGAATTAAGAGTATATAGTTAAACATGTTTCCAGCTGGTCAGGCTTAAATCTGTTGCATGTTAATATGCAAATTAGCTCATTATGAACACAAACAACTTTCAATGCTGAAAGTTTTAAATAAGACAGCTGCTGTCAAAAAAATTTCAGGCCATGTTTAATCTTACTAATGTTTTGGGGGTTTTGGCTCCCCACAGATGTCTTAGCACACTTGGATAAAATGCAACCCCAGACCTCCTGCCGATTTAAATGTTTCACATGCATCTTGGGTGCGTTTCCACTTTAATATTTAATGCTGGATAATCTCCACCCTAAAACTCACAGCACATAAAATGACTAAGCGTATATGCATGTGTGTAAGTTTTTATACCTTTGAGTGTGTACACTAAGTGGCATTCTGTCATACAATGTATTTCAACCTAGCAATGAACTAAAATTAACATAAAAATTATGGTAAATTTTATTGATTCCTGAATGATTTTCCATCTCTTGGACTATGACTATCAATGCCCCAAGTCAGTGGGAGGGGGACACCTGGGGGAAAAAAATCCTAACAGATGGGAGTAATGGCCTGAGACATCCATTTATACATGCAACTGGCCTGTTTGATTAAAATGTGTTAAAATGGCAGTGTGCATGCACAAAAAGCCTCCCACATACTTTTTTGTTTGTTTGTTATTTTGGCATTTCATTAGGTATCAGCTTGGAAATAAATCACTATTGAAAATCTGTTTTATGAAAATCAGTGATGATTCACTTTTGAATCTTAAATCAATTTTTGCAAGTTCTGCAAGTCCTCACCGAGTTTGTTTGGTTTCCTGAGGCACTGTTGCCTCCCATAGTCCAAAGACAGGTAGGTTGATGATGGGTTTCCAAATTGCCCATAGTGTATGCATTGGGTTGGCAGCCCATCCATGGTGTACCGATGGATGGATGGATGGCATTATGGCTCAGATTAATTGGATTGATAGATGGAGGTATGGTATTACAGCCCACAATTGAAGGACGGATGGATGGACGAACTGATAGATGGTACAATGGCCCAGATTGGATAGACGGATGGATGGAGGGATGGAGGGATGGATGACCCTGATTAGATCATAGTTCCATAACCATTGATTGTATAATTGAGGATCAGATTACTAAAACGAACATAGATCTCCGAAAAAAACAACATAGCCATGGTATGTGTCACGGGTACTGCTTGCGGGACGAAGGAAAGGCATAGTAGCAGAGGTGATGTGAACAGAAGTCTTTAATGAATACAAAACAGGGAACAAACGGGACAGAACATGAACTTAAACCAGGGAGAAACTAAACATGGATCTACACAGACTGGGGGTTACCAACAGATGGAGAGACAGACAGGCTAGGAGACAGACAACGGCTAGGAGAACACGGAGCCAGGAGAACACGGAGCCAGGAGAACACGGAGCCAGGAGAACACACAGAACTAGAAGAACACACAGAACTAGAAGAACACAGAGCTGGGAGGAAACACAGAACTAGGAGGAAACACAGAACTTGACAGCAAACCATACCAAACAGTAACCCAAACCGAACAGATGCAAGACAAGACTTAACTGAACTCAGGAACATTTATAACAAAACTAATGAGCAACCTCGGTTCAGGTGAGCGCCACATCACCTGACCGAGGTGCATTCTGGGGAATGAAGTCCAACATAAACTACAAATGAAAACAAAAGAAAACAAAATGGAGTCTGTGGGCGCTTTGGCGCCCTCTAGTGGTATCCCCTGACATTACCCCCCTCCCCACGGCACGACAACGGAGCGCCCAACGGAGGTCCAGGACAGCCCCCCAAGGTCCCATGTCGGCCCTGCCGACCGCGAGGCTGCAACACCCATCCCCTGGGCAAGGTGGAAGGGTGGGTAAGGGTGGGTTGCCACCGAGGTCGGGCGGCAGAGGAAGCACAGCGTCCATGAGCCTGTGCGGAGGCGGCAGGAGCACGGCGTCCATGCGCCCGTGCGGAGGCGGCAGGAGCACGGCCGTCCATGCGCCCGTGCGGAGGCGGCAGGAGCACGGCCGTCCATGCGCCCGTGCGGAGGCGGCAGGAGCACGGCGTCCATGCGCCCGTGCGGAGGCGGCAGGAGCACGGCGTCCATGCGCCCGTACGGAGGCGGCAGGAGCACGGCGTCCATGAGCCCGTGCGGAGGTGGAGACAGCTCGCTGTCCTCCTCGCTGCAGCACGGCGTCCATGAGCCCGTGCGGAGGCGGAGACAGCTCGCCTCTGAGGCTGGCTGGAGGGTCTGGGCCTCCACAGCTCGCCTAGCGAGCTGTCCTCCTCGCTGCAGGGCGGCGGCGGCGGCGGAGGCAGCTCGCTGTCCTCCTCGCTGCAGGGCGGCGGCGGCGGAGGCAGCTCGCTGTCCTCCTCGCTGCAGGGCGGCGGCGGCGGAGGCAGCTCGCTGTCCTCCTCGCTGCAGGGCGGCGACGGCGGAGGCAGCTCGCTGTCCTCCTCGCTGCAGGGCGGCGGTGGCGGAGGCAGCTCGCTGTCCTCCTCGCTGCAGGGCGGCGGAGGAGCTGGCTCATGCCTTTCGGGGAACTCTGGAGGGTCTGGGCCTCCACTGAGGCTGGCTGGAGGGTCTGGGCCTCCACTGAGGCTGACTGGAGGGTCTGGGCCTCCACTGAGGCTGGCTGGAGGGTCTGGGCCTCCACTGAGGCTGGCTGGAGACTGGGTGCTGGCCTTGACGTCAGCTGCCTCTTTGTTGAACTTAGCCAACTGTTCCTGCACCAATGCCCCCCAGCTCCAGCAGGGTTTGCATTTGACCCCGATCTCCCGTCTAGCGACAAATGTTTATCTGCTGGATCAGCACCCCGGCTAGTTGGTGGAGCTCCAGCCTCCGCCGTTGAAGCTCCACGCTATTCATCCTCTGATCCTCTCCAGCTTCTCTCTGAGGCGCTCCACCCGCAGTCGTTCCGGCGTGCCCCAAGTTGTTCCGCCGGGTGGCAAGCCGACTCCCCAAAAAGGTCGCTTGCCCCGGCGTCACAGTCACTTTTGAAAAAAAAAAAAAAAAATCTTTTTTTTTCCATTGATTATAGTAATCTATAGTCATATTGCACATTTGGATTCTTCTTAAAGGTGTTTTTGTTTCTGTTTAAAACCAGATTTAAAAACAAAAAACAGCCCAAATGGTATAGGTCCGGAATGTGCACATTTTGTGGCCTATTGTGTTTTATTGTTTGTCTGCTGCTGTCATGTTTTTCTTACCTGAGCATCTTAATTCCAATATGGCCGTCGACAGGTGGCCTGACCTTGTGCGGCTGAACGGACAGCAGGAGGCATTACGCCAGGAGCTGTTGAGGGGGCAAAATGTTCGGCTAACGTGTTCAATTCATCAGGCTTTGTTCCTGTTTCTTCTTTGTTGGTGGTGAATCCGTGACAGCCACAGTATCTATTGAAGCTTCGTCAAGGTTTAACAAAAGCCGTCTCATGAATACGCTCCTCTTAATCACACAGCAGACGCTCTAGCACATTCTGTTCGTTTAATTGGTGAGGATGAGTCAACCGAGCGATGCTCTTATCAGCTCCACCTTCAAAAGCGTGTGTCCGGCGGGTCTTTCCTACGGCGGCGTCCTCGTCATGACAGTTCAATTTCTCTGCAAACTTGCTTTCTTATATTGTGTCACACAGTGATGTGCTACGTGCTGTTTCTTTTTAAGCCCTGCTGCCCAGCAAGCCTTGTTTTTAATATAATTACATGTTCTGTTCGTCGCTTTCCTTTGTTGATTTTTTTCACACTTAATTGTGCGAGATTAGCTGGCAGCTGTGCTAGCACGAGTCAATTCCCGACCTGTCACAGCGACCAGAGTGCCGGCTCCATCTTGTCTCAGACGAAACTGTGAAGCTGGCAAGGCCTCTGAAACTGTTACCTAAAGCACAGTTAAAGAGACAGAGAGAGAGAGAGAGAGAGAGAGAGAGAGAGAGACGACAGGTGTGCCCATGAGATCAGAGACTCCCAGGGAAACACAGTAATCACTCTAAATCACGATTAAAGGGAAAAAAGGTCATAAATTTAAAAAAGGGCCTGCGATCGTGTTAATGCTCATCCAAGGTGACGCCATACCAAAAGACACCCGTTGGCACCCCTGTTGTTCCTCCCTATGTCTTCGTATTGGACCCGGAATACTAAGTAGGCAGGCGTCGATAGCCGTTTACGTGATAAATCTCAATATTAATACAGTCACCGCTCCGGCGTTCCACTTGGGAGGAAGTCGGTAAGATAAAGGCGTCCTTTATTTTTTGACAGATTTTCAAAAGAGCAGTGCGTTGTCAGTCTCAGAAGGCAGTCCCATAATTCAGTTATCTGGATGTGGATAGTACTGTAGATACGGCATGCAGAGCTGTTGTTTTCGGTCCTTAGTGAAGAAATAAAGAAAAGACAAAAAGACCATCAAATGCAAACCTTGAAAAAGCATTTCAAATAGGCATGAGGATTTTGGTCAGGTCCGTCATATAATGCATATATGCAATTAACAAAACTCAAACTAACAAAAAGATTGGAATTTCACCACATTAAAACAAAACAACAGCCATTTGTTTCCTTTGAAATTATCCAGATGTTTTCATAATTTAGTCATAACCAATTCCTACCCATCATTAGGGCTCTCCTCCATCAACTACCAACCAGGAAGTGTTTCCTCTGAGGAACGTGATGCCAGCCAACCTCAACTTTTCGAACTACTCGCTCTCGCAACGTCAGCAGTGATATAACGCACTGAGAGGATGGTGCTGAGAGGATGGTGCTATACACTGGTGACTCAAATAATTGGCTAGAGCCATGATTGATGCGAGAGCGCTAGATTGAGCTCCCATGCCCCCCCCCCCCCCCCCCCCCCTCTTTTGAGAGCTTGGCCAATCGGCTCTCTCTAGGCTCCACGGCTGCGGGAGGCTACAGGATCAACCACGATTCGAACTTGCGATCTTTGAACGATATGATGAGCTCATTACTGCGGCGCCACTCAAATCCTGGACAATCTACTATTTCCTAATATAAGATTACTTTAAAACCATACATAAGATTATTAAACAAGTTTCTAAACACATTTCACTATTTTAAGCATTGCTTTTCTCATTCCGTCATTTCATCTCTCAATGTTCAGCCCTTTATGTAATATCTTCTTTCATTTTTACCATTTTTACTCCTCATCCCTCCGTCATAACCATAAACCGATCCCAGGATAATAAACTTGTGTTTCTAGACATACACAGTACTGTACTGTACAAGGTGCTGACGCAGGAGGCTCCTTCTGTACATGTTAAATAATCGTCTCGTCACACCAACATACGTTTTTTAAAAATCTATGAGCTGTTACTTTAGAAACAATGTTAGCGGATCAATTAATGAATTTATATAAACCTGCACTACTGTCGAAGCTGCGTTTATGGAAAATTCATTAACACCTTCAGACCAATCAGAGCCCAGAATTCTGCAAAATAACAGTAACTAACGCGGTAAGTTATTTAAATTAGGTCTCGATTTAAATTAACGTTTTCAGTGTTAGCTAAAATACCCACATCGAGTGTATGGCTAGGCTAGAAACTAAATGCTAATGTTGACGCTAATGCTAAAATATGGAATGACCAAGACAATATGACTGTTTAAAGAGAGGACACAGAACAGAACAAAGTGAAGACAACACATAACACACAAAACTATACACACTTTGCCTCCGAGTGGCGCAGTGGTTAAAGCGCTCGCCCTATCATCCGGAGATCGCTAGTCCGAATCCCGGGTTGTAACCTCTCACAGCCGGAGGTCTAGAGAGAGGTGATTGGCCGAGCTATCTCAGAGGGGAGGGATGAGAGGTACTTAGTGCTCCCACATTAATCACGGCTCTACAGCCAGTCAGGGGCGTCTGTGAGCTCGCGCAACGGAGGGAGCGGATAGCGCTGTCCTCCGAGTGTGTTACGCCGCCCCCAACGGTGGCGAGCAGTTCGAAAAGATGCGGTCGGCTGGCGTCACGTGGTTCGGAGGAAACACGTGATAGTCTTCGGCCCTCCCGGCTGAGTGGTAGTAGTAGCCTTAATGTGGGAGCCCCCTAGTGACGGGGAGGAATTGGACACGACTAAATTAAGGAGAAAATCGGGGAAAAATCCAAAAAAAAAAAAAAAAACAATACACACTCGGGGGGGAAAGCGCAACATTTTATATTTAACTTTCTCTCTGAGGCTTTACATCACTCTGTCTGTCAGAGTGACCTTCAAATGGCCCTTCTCTCCAGACTAGCCTAAGGGCTGTGCGACTCGCTCAAGGGCAGGTCGAACCCAAACAGGCCGTTCAGAGCCAAGATCAAACCCGTGCCCTTTTCACTTCATGACCAAGCCCCGTGCCTGCTGGTGAGCTGAGACATGATTCAGCTCTAAACACGGCCCTCGCTCTCGCTTTCTGTCAAACTGTCAGCGTTTCACTTTCTTCCTGACTCACAGCTCAGAAACCGCACCGATCTCTGGCTAAGTGTTGCGCCTCTTGCCGTAGCCCATGGGATCTGACGTCTGACCCCTGCCGTAATTGAGTCGGCACCATGCCTCTCTGTTCCGGCCTACTTTCCACATTTGTCCCGCTGTTGTGCTACATTCTGCTGTTCCTGTTCCACATGACTAATACATCCTCAGTGATCAAGACCTGCACACATACACACACACATACACACACAGGGGGAAAATCTGAGGAGAATTATTGAAAAAAAATGCAGAGTAACAATATTTTGAGAACGATGAATAAGACATAATTATGCATGGATTGTTACTTAGTAACAGGAAGTGAAGGTTTGAGTTAGGCGATGAACTGATATGATGTGTTCACTCGTTCAGAACAGACACTATTTATTCACGAGCACGGTGCGTACACAGAGCTATCCATCCATCTATCTGTACTGCTCATACTCCCGTCCGCTAGTCCCATTTACCTTGTCCTCTATCCTGGTGTCCTCTATAAGATCATCCCTCAATCCTGATAACTTCATCACTTTCATCTAAATATATTTATATGCGCTCATAATTTTCATCCCTCCATCCTGATGACCTCATCACATTCATCACGCTATGCTGATGACATAATCACTTTTATGAGGTCATCATTTTCATCATGGTATCCTGATGACCTCATAATTTTCATTCCTCTATCCTGATGACATCATCACTTTCATCATGCTATGCTGATGACATAATCACTTTTATGAGGTCATCATTTTCATCATGGTATACTGATGCCCTCATAATTTTCATTCCTCAATCCTGATGACATCATCACTTTCATGAGGTCATTGCTTTCATCGCAATATCCTAATGGCCTCATCTCTTTCATCACACTATCCTGATGACCTCATCCTAATTATCCCTCCATCCTGATGACATTTCATAATTTTCATTCCTCTATCCTGATGACATCATCACTTTCATGAGGTCATCTCTTTCATCCCTCCATCCTGATGACCTCATCACTTTCATGAATATATCTTGATGCTCTCATCATTTTCATCCCTCCATCCTGATGACCTCATCACTTTCTTCATGCTATTCTGATGACATTATCATGTTTATGAGGTCATCATTTTCATCATGGTATCCTGATGACCTCATCCTAATTATCCCTCCATCCTGATGCGCTCATCCCTTTATTCTGATGCATTTTCTCGTTCATCCCTTTATCCTGATATCCTCAAGCATTTCCTCACTCTATCCTGATGCCCCTAATGATCTCTTTCATCTCTCTACCCTGATGCCGTCTATCACTTCATCCCTCTATCTTTTGTATCCTTCACTTTATCCTGATATCGTTTTCCCCTTCAACCCTCTGTCCTGATGTCCTCTTATCTCAAGTCCTTCTATCCAACTTTTTTACAAGTTCCCTCCATCTTGACCATCCTTCCTCCGTCATGACCGTATGAATGTGAAAACTTGGATTAATTGTTTTTAATAAAAAGGGTATATTAAGCTCTGCCGTGGTGAAGTTTATTAAAAGCTTCATCCAATCAGTGTTGCTTATTAAAGAGCTTAATAAATCTGTAACTACTTCAATAAAGCCATATAGCGAGCGGAGATAAGCAGCTTAGCTTGCTGGCTCCTGAACAAAAGCACGGACGTGTAAAAGTAGAGCTGCAATAGTAGATTAAAACACAAGCTTTTCTTCCTTTGACCTCCTTCTCCGAGACATCCAGCATGACCTGGATTAGAGAGAGGCATCACACATCTAGCATAAAGCAGACTCGCTGGTTCGCCCAGACAATGCTTTCTGTTTGTTTGTTGCTGTAAACAATGGCATCAAAGCATCTGTGTCGTTTTTACCAACGCGCTGGAAGTTCAAGTAAACAGAATCAGCTCAGAAACACGGCCGTAAGTCGGAATTGCACCGGGGCTTTTGTTCTGCCTTATCTCATAAAAGAAAAAAAAAAACAGGCTTGTTGTTGTTATCAAAGGTGCTCAGATCTCCTCTTTGTGATGGTCTGATTTGAGAGTAATCCCTCCATCAATGGCGGTGCAGATCCGCAGCTTCATTCGAAGAAAAACCCTGTGGAGATCAATAAACCTCTCGCGCCGCTTCCAGTCACAGAGCCGGAGATTAGTATGTATTACGTGACGCCGGCCCGTGACCATCCTTTTGATTTCTTCACATCAGCACTCTCGTGGAAATAGTTTGACCATAGTTTTATCACCACCAAAATCTATACGGTCAAAAAATGCAAATCAGGACCTTGTCAGTTAATAGGGTTGGCCATATGGTGTTAGCGATTGTACATGATAATGATGATGATGATGATGATGATGATGATGACGACGACGATGTCACTGCAGTCCACTCAGGCAGAGGAGCATTGTACTGTTGTTTCTCGTTCAGCTTATAAGCCTTGTTATTTCTATTTTATTGTCTCTCCTTCGTCGCCTGGGTAATCCCCCGAGTCTGCAGGCCCACTTCCATTATTTATTCATGACACACTGCAGAGTAAAGCCTTCTCCAAGCGGTCAGGACTCTGCACCGAGGGCTGCTCCGAGGGGCGCTCTGCCTGAATCTGAGTGGCCTCCGGAACGGACGGTGTTTAAGTACCCGAGCCACTCGGCTATAATGAAGTACCTTCTGATTAGCACACAGAGCTCGTGCAGGAATAACCGGAGACATGATCCTGTGGGAGAATGTGTTAGTGTCAAGTGTGGAGGATGGGGATGGGGTCGAGGAGGAGGAGGACAAGCGGAGCTGCTTGGGTATATGAGGAGTGTTTTCTTTTAGCTGCGCATTGAGTGTACTCAGTGTGTAATCAACACTCTGATTCAGTGCGATCTGATTGAAACTGAGTTTCTTGTGTCTTGAGCTCAGCTCCTTAAGACTTTCCACAATTTGCACTACAGAGCTCTATAAATCCTGATGAGTAGTTGTGTGGTAACATGGTGGGTTACTGGGTTGTGTCGGGGGGTGTGACGGGGTGTGTTGGGTGCTCGTAATGTACAGTGGATTACTTTATGACTTCCATGCTTTTATGTAGCACTACCATATTAGGCCTTAGCTCCGTCTCAGCGTCAGTGTTACACCACTAATGACATCACAACTAATGACATTAGAGCTACAGCAAGCCAGGATTATATGCCTCCTTTCCTACAAGTGACAGGCAGAAGCAGAAAAGCCACGCCTCCTTCACTAGGATAGAACCGGAAAAGCCACGCCTCCTTCACTTGTATAGAAGTGGAGAAGCTATGCCTCATTTATTAGGATAGTACTGGAGAAGCCGCGCCTCCTTTACTAGGATAGAACCGGAAAAGTCACGCCTCCTTCACTCAAGTAGAACTGGAGAAGCCAAGCCGCTGTCACTAGAATGAAGCACTAGGATAGAAGCAGAGAAGCCACACCTCCTTTAGTAGAATAGAAATGGTGACGCCACACCTCTTCCACTAAAAAATAAAGTAGAAACTGGGAAGCCAAACCTTCTTCACTAAGATCAAAGCAGAGAAGCCACACCCCCTTTATTGAGGATAGAATAAAGGACAGATTTGGAATAGCCACGCTCCTTCACTAGGATAGAAATGGAGAAGCCATGCCTCTTCCACTAAAGTAGAAATGAAGAAACCACACTTTTTTTCACTAAGAGCGAAGGAGAGGAGCCACACCTCCTTCATAAATATTGAAGTGGATCAGCCACACCTCCTTCACTAGGATGGAAGTGGATAAGCCACACCCCCTTCATTAGGATAAAAGTGGATAAGCCACGTCTCCTTCATTAGGATAAAAATGGATAAGCCACACCTCCTTCGTTAGGTTAAAAGTGGATAAGCCGGGGCCTCCGAGTGGCGCAGTGGTAAAAGCGCTCGCCCTATCATCCGGATGGTGCTGTAACCTCTCGCAGCCGGAGGTCTAGAGAGAGCTGATTGGCCGAGCTCTCTCAGAGGGGAGGGATGAGAGGTACATAGTGCTCCCACATTAATCACGGCTCTACAGCCAGTCAGGGGCGTCTGTGAGCTCGCGCAACGGAGGGAGCGGATAGCGCTGTCCTCCGAGTGTGTTACGCCGCCCCCAACGGTGCGCGAGCGAGCAGTTCGAAAAGATGCGGTCGGCTGGCGTCACGTGGTTTGGAGGAAACACATGATAGTCTTCGGCCCTCCCGGTTGAGTGGTAGTAGTAGCCTTAATGTGGGAGCCCCCTAGTGACGGGGAGGAATTGGACATGACTAAATTAGGGAGAAAATCGGGGAAAAATCCCCCCCCAAAAAAAGTGGATAAGCCATGCCTCATTCATTAGGCTAAAAGTGGATAAGGCACGCCTCATTCACTAGGATGGAATTTGATAAGCCACACCCCCTTCATTAGGATAAACATAGATAAGTCACGCCTCCTTCATTAGGATAAAAATGGATAAGCCATGCCTCCTTCGAGGCATGGCTTATATTACTCAGTATTTCACCCATGATGATTTTATATGATAATGCAAATATAAATACATGGAGCTGCGCTACCATAAACATAATAATAATAATAATAATAATAATAATAATAACAGTAATACTGCATTCTTATTCCAGCCGCGCGATCATGTACAGCCCATATAGGATGCAGCGAATTAACATTTATATTCATCTCTACAGAGAGCTCCAAACGCTGCGCTGTCGTGTTTCTCTCCGAGTTTACAATTATGCAAAAAGACAACAAACTGGAGGAACTTAACAAGACAAAAATTTTACAGGAAAAACAGGAACTAACTCGTTTTTTCAGATTGTTTAATGTACCTAAAAATCTGAAACGTAATGCTACGTTTATGCTAACATTATCTGACAAAGTTAGCTAAACTTATTGTACAGAAGCAAACATGAACTTTGGTTTCTTTTCTCTTACATAAATAATCAAGCCTGCCAAAGTTCCCCATTTCCGACTACGCATTGTTTCCGGTCACCATGGCAACGGTCATTATTAATTAGTTGTTTTTTTTTCAGCCGACGTGTGCAGTAGGAACAGTGTGTTCTCTCGATCAGTCGGTTAATAGGTTAACCGCACACGATGTTTCTCTCGGGGTGTCTGTCCCTTTGTCTCAGTGAAAAGGCCTTAACGCTGTAACGATCGCGTCCAGTAATCTCCCCATTAGCACACGCCTCACTCTTTTAATCATACTTATTACACGCAGCGTGGAGGCATGGCGAGCCCGCGTTCAGCGTAGCATGCGGCAGTAATCCGTCTGCACGCACTCGTATGAAAATGTGCAGAGATTATCTAAAGAGGGGAGGAGGACGCTTCCTTCCTGAGCTCGCAGACTAAATCTCATCCAAACCCTGCATCCTGTGTGTTTCTGGGGCGTTTGTGCCTTTTTAATCATATTTGTTGTATTGTCATCACTACTGTATGGATAAAGCTACTTATAATAATAATAATAATCATAATAATAATAATCATCATCAAAATCATTTTATATTATATGTTCATATTACTATTATTATTGTTGTTGTTATTATTTATTTTTACACATCTATAAAACGTGAGATAGAGTTACACAGAGAGACTGTCGAAGAGAGTTACAGAGAGAGAGAGATACAGAGAGAGAGAGGGAGAGAGAGACAGTGTAATTCACACACAGTACCTAGGAGACACTAAGTGAGACAGGCCACAGATAAACACTTAACAGAATGAGAGACACAACCAGACACAGGGGGAGAGAGAACACTAAGAGAGACAGGTTGAGAGACACACACGCAAGGGCAGAAAGAGACAGAGAGAGAGAAAGGGAGCGACAGGTTAAAAAACATAAAACAGTAAGAGAGAGAGCACTAAGACGGACAGGTACACATGGACAGTTTGAGAAACATTCACAGAGCGGCAGAAAGAGACAGAAAGACACGGGAACAAAGAGAGAGATAGGGTGAGTCTAAGAATAATAGAGAGTCTGAGAAAGAGACAGAGAGACAGTCTAAGAGACAGAGAGTGACTGGCAGTGAGAGAGAGAGAGAGAGAGAGAGAGAGAGAGAAGAGGGAAAGAGAGAGAGAGACTGCCAGAGAGACAGTCTAAGAGTGACAGAGAAAGACACTGAAAGAGAGACAGTGTAAAAGATACAGCCAGAGAGACAGTCAAAGAAAAACAGACAGGCAGACAGAGAAAGAATGTCTAAGAGGGACAGACAGAGACTGGGAGAGACAATCTATGAAAAACAGAGAGACAGT
Source organism: Clarias fuscus (assembly GCA_030347435.1). Taxonomy (NCBI): domain Eukaryota; kingdom Metazoa; phylum Chordata; class Actinopteri; order Siluriformes; family Clariidae; genus Clarias; species Clarias fuscus. Next base: position 27,635,140 of record CM059208.1, read on the forward strand.
CTTAGAGAGACAGACAGAAGGACACAAACACACACACAAACGGTCCTTTTTTCGAATATAAACTTGATCGTGTAAATGTTAATAAACACACATTAACCCGTTACGAGGTCAGACCCCGGCGGTGTCACGTGGTGCCCGGGTGCTCTCGGGGCCGCTCTGGGCGGAGACGCGTTTCCGTTTGCACGGTGTGCCGCCGCGCGCGCCTTTGTCTCTCTCTCTCTCTCTCGGTGATTTAACGCGCTGAGGCGGAGAGGAGGCGCTGCGGGGCGGCGCTGTGTGTGTGTGTGTGCGCGCGCTATCCCCTCCCTCACTCAGAGCGAGCGCGGAGCCACGGACAGAGGAGAGACGGAGCACAGTGAAACGGCGCTCTGTGTGTGTGTGTGTGAGAGAGAGAGAGAGACCGTGTGCGTGTGTGTTAACGGGAGCGCGCTTTCCGTCGCGGAGTGCGGGAGATTGAGGACGCGTGAGTGAACTACACAAGGGTTACGGATCGGATAGGATCTGCGCGCGAGAGGAAACTCCAGCTTTGGATCGTGTGTGTGTGTGTGTGTGGAGGCTTCGCTGTAACGGAGCGGCGGAGCGACCGCACGGTGAGTTGCGCGAGCCTGATGCGTTCTGCGCTGGTTGTTTTTATTACTATTATTATTATTATTATTTCGTTTTTTGACGAAACGTGTTTAATCCTCTGACATGTTGATGCACGTTTTATGATTTTGGAGTGAATTTATTATTTTTTTATTTATTTCATATTACGTGGAGTTAAAGTTGGGAACGTCGCAGTGCGCGCATTCGAAACGCACCGGGAAAGGACGTTAATTGCTGCAGGCGTTAATTGAGGCGTTAATAAACGCAAAACTGTTTCAAATGCACATTTTTTCCCCTGGGTGTTTGTAAACAAGCTGCGTGTCTTTATAAGACTTTACTGCATGCATTGCATTCATATCGCTCTTATTTCTAAAGCATTTCATGAAGCTGGGGGTTCTCTTGTGCACGAGTTGGTGTCACTGGCAACCCAATCAAATGGATCGCCTTTATGTCAGTAATGAGATCCACTTGGAATTCCAATTGTGCACATATAATTATGCACATATGGGGATTATTCATATCCCTGGCAACCTAATGCATACAGAGGTTTGCTGTCAAGAATGGAGTCTTTATTGGATCTCTTACTCCACAGCACATTACTATATCACCCAACAAATTCCTGGAACTGTATGTGCTTGACGATGAAGCGCAGTCTGGTTCTGATTCTGATGATGGCTTCATGGATAGCACTTTCACCTCCAGGCTCCGGGTTCGAGTCCCACCTCGGGGTGTGTGCGCGCGTGGAGTTTGCATGTTCTCCCTGTGTTTTGTTGGTTTCTTCCAGGTACTCTCGTTTCCTCCCACAGTCCAAAGATTAGGCAAATTGGCGTTCCCAGTGAATGTTGAACCGGAGGTCATACTAGGGTTGTAAAAATGGGAATAAATACAGTATTGATCACAATTGGCCCTTCACGGTCCCTTGTCTGACTACAGAGGTTCCATGGATGGATGGAATAGGCTCTCTATAGCTTTTTAAAAATTTCCCCTTTAAACTGGATTTACTCTTTTCTCTATTGATCTTTGATTCCCCTGGCAACCTAAAGCGTACAAAGCAAAGTGTTCCATGCAGGTGGACTAATTTCTGTTTTGGTTTTGAACTAATCCTGTCTTCTGCCGATATGTTATAAATCTGGCAACCTAAAACACATCAGTGGCTTTATAGAGGATTGTCGTTGCTTACATGCAACATGAGCCATGTTTATATTTCTAAATTAATTAAATGATTAGTCTTGACAAATGATTTTTGCAAGCTGCGTAAAAGCTGCCTGGACGTTCCTTCTGAGTGAAATTTGAAAGCTCTGGCAACCTGTACAGCATTTTTAATTAGATCATGTAGTTCCTAATTTTTTAAAAGATCTGACTGCCCTTTTTTTTTTTTTTTTTTTTGCATGGTCACTTCTGGGTGATAACTTATTACTGGCAACCTGACTGTTGACTGACAAATGTGTTAAGTATTTACAACATTTTATTTATTTATTTATTTTTTAAAATTATTTTTTATTTTTGTTTAAGCGAGATATGAGTAGTAATTTTAACACAATGCTTGGTATTGCTTGAGAATTATGTTTGATAGCACAGACCTGATCTGAGAAAAAAAAAAATGTGATTGTTGTTTTCTGGGTGAATCACTGGCAACCTAAGGGTTTTTATCACTGGTTAAATGCAGCTTAAATTGTTTTTTTTTTCTTGGTTCGATTGTGTGTTTGGTAAGCACTTTCTCAGAAAGCTGTGCATAATCATTTTTACATGATGCTTAAGCAATAGTATTGCTTATGGAAGATTTACAAGATGACTGGCAACCTAAAGCATGCATGTTTTTTGTAGCTGATTAATTATAATATATTATAATATATCATTCATTTTCTTATTTACAAAAAATGCTAGGAAGGCATATAATTCCTAGAATGACCTTTTGTGTGTGTGTGTGTGTGTGTGTATACAGTATATATTCTGTGCTTTATCTAATACTTTTGTGACACTTAGTGCATTATGTTTTATGGGTGTTATTTAATATCTTTGGCAACCTGAAGCATAAAGCAAGGTTTAATTCGCCGTTTTGTGTAACTGCTTAGATGGTGTGTTATGTGACCTTTTGTTTTTGGACACAGCTTTCAGACAAAGTTTTTTCGTCTTTTGGATGATATTTGACACCTCTCGCAACCCACGGCACTGAAAAGAAAAACGCTTGTTAAAGGGGTTCTTGATGAAATCGTTTGTAATAAAATAAAGTTTATGGAGGAATAAATGAGAAGGATCGATTTTGTGTATGTGTATGTGGAGATGGAAGGTGGTGTGTGTCCTCTTCATGCCAATGTTTTATTGCCAAGAACAGTCTATTGTTTGTAATATTTACGATTCACGCTCGAAAATTCGGCCGCATCCCAAATGGCAACTGTGTGTGAGTGTGAACAGAGGACCGTGAGGCCGTTGTGCTTGCAGGATGAAGCACAGCAGGGGTTCACACACACACTCTCTCTCTCTCTCTCTCTCTCTCTCTCTCTCTCTCTTTCACACACACTTACTCTCTTGCCCCCCCCCAATCAGATCAGATGTTCAGCTTGTCCATTCAGAGTCAATGCATCTCCTGCAGCCTTCAGATCTTCTTATTGTTGCTCCACAATGGACTTGCATCCTGCCTGAGCCTTACCCCAGACACGGGTAAAAATGACACGGGCTGGGAAATGCATGCACCAGCATCAAGGAAATCCGGGAATCTGCATCCGTTTCTCACTTCCTGTCTACACCTTTGAGTCATATTAAAAATGACAGACTCGAAAAATGACTCCCGCCAGACATCCAAACCGGGAGCTGGACTTTGAATAAATGTGCTAATTATACCTCTTTTTTATAGCTTCCATGCTATTAAGGTTTTTCCCGAAATAAGACAGGACCTTAATCTGAATTACACTTAGATTTGCAAGGAATTTGACACCACTGGCAATCTAAAACCAAAGGAAAATAACTATGTATTTAAAAAGGGGGATTATTAAATAATTTTTCATGGCAACATGACAGTCTGTATTTTAATTTAATTAAAAGTTTATATTTTTATGCAAAGTTCAGTATTCTGTTAAATACACAAAAAACGTTAACAAGTGCCTCGTCCGTTTTCTCAGAAACATTTAAATGAAAGGCTTTGTAAGAGAAGCTACTGATTTATCCGCTAATCTTAGCTATTCTCAGCCATTCAGCTCCTTTTAGACACTGGCATAAGAAAGAGCGTACCATGTGTGTGAGAGGCAGATGTACTCTATATCAGGGTTTTCATTTCATTTCATCAACGTTGGTGCAGCTACAGAAAAAAACGACACGAACTAGACAACACGCTAATTCAACGTGAAAGCATCACGCTGTTGTGTTTTCTGTGATGTTGATCACTGATCGCTAATTCATCTGGCGAGCGTTGGCTAGCTTGAGCGATTTATTGAATTACTGCGCTGGAACAGATGTTCCTCTCTCAGTCCTCATCATGATTAGTGTCTCGTGTGTGCGTGTGTGTGTGAAAAAAAAAAAAACTGAAGTTACTCAGCAACCGTTTGTGTTTCGAAGTCGCTAAGTCAGATAAAGTTAGCGGCTCACTAACCCTCTCAGCGTGTGAGTAACGTAACATTCAAGAGTGGATACAAATCAGCTGGTGGCTCGGATGCTATGTTACGTAACACATCTGTGTGTGTATGAGTGTGTGCATGTGAATGAGTGTGTGTGCGAGTATGTGAGTGTGTGTGTTTCATCATCATATGGTGAGGGATTATGTGGCGCCGTCCCCACTGCACTACGCCACCGTGCCTGAAGCTAGCCTGCCGTTCTCGACACTTCTAGCTTCATCCCTCATTAGGCCTGCTTCTTTTTCTTCCTTCGCTCCGAGCACTGCTTTCTCTCGCTCTTTCTTTACCTCCGACAGATCTGTTCCTCTCCATTTCTCTCTCAGCCTGTGTGTGTGTGTCTCAGCTTCCCTCCAGAGTAGAAAAGAAGTGTGTTAGCATCTGTGCGTGAATCTAGTTTGGAATTTAGATTTAGTTTAAAAGCATGTTCATGTTCACAGACTCTCAGTATGCTAATTATTTAACACATTAGCATGTCTGAAAGCAAGCTAGTGTATCTGAAGTAGTATGCTAACAGAAGATCGTAAATTAGCATAAAGTTAGCGTATATATTAACATTAAAGTATATGAATCCAATCCTTGATGATGCCTTAGCGTACCTGACCCTATGTTGGCTTATTTAGCACTCATTTAGCAAACTTCAGTGTGTTAGTGTATGTTGTGTGTCTGTACATAGAAGTGTTTTAGCGTACCTGTTTACCTGGCTTTTGGGTCGAGAGAGATTTAAATGTTAATGTTTGTCTTACTTGTACAACAGAAGCAGGTTAGCATGTCTGAGGAAACTCGTTAGCATGCTAATACAGAGAGGAATGTTAACTCTAATCTAAATCTGACATTGGTTTAGGATTTAGGACTAGAAAAGTCGTCTTGATGGAATGTTGATGCATTTTGTAAGAAGACGTGTGGTGGCTTCCCTGAGTAAGCAAGCTAGCGTTCTAAAAGAAGTGTATTAGCATTCCTGAAGAAGTGGGGTAGCTTTCCTGAGGTAACATGTTAGCATTTCTGAGGAACCATCTTAGCATTTTTGAGGAAACGTTTTAGTATTTTCTGAGGAAGATTATTAGTATTCATGAGGAAATGTGTTAGCGTTTTTGAGGAAGTATGTTAGCCTTCCGGTAATATGTTAGCATTTCTGAGTAAATATATTAGCATGCCAGTGTATCTGGTTCTGTTTTGGACTTGGACATTGTTTATAAAAAAAAGTAACTTCGTTCTACTTTAATAGAACCGACGTGTGTTAGCTGCTTATGCTAATGACGAGCGTGAGGAGCTCGTGGTACGTGACATGGTGAAGGATACGTGCGAAGCGAGATGTTCAGACAGTGCTGAGCTGTGAGATATGATGATGATGATGATGATCAGCGGTGTGGTGATAGTTCAGGCTGAAGTCCTCACTCAGCACCAACTGACCTTCATTACGCTCAACACACGGGCAGCCTTCCATATCTCACTCTCTCTCTCTTTCTGTATTAATCACTTTTCTATTTAGTCATTCCATCACATCACCTGTACATCCCTTTCATTTCATCTGTAGGTCTCTCTTTCATTCTGTCGCATTCATTCGTTTTAACTCTACATGTATCTATCTAAACATCTCTCTATCTCGCTCTAACAGCATCTGTTGCTTCTCTTTCTCTCTGTACGTCCTGTCCCTCTTTCTAATGTTGCCTATCTGTCTCTCTCTCTCATTCTGACTTATTCTCATTATTTCCTTCTCTGTTTCTCTCTTTGCCTCCCCCTGTTAGTCTCTCTTTTATTCTGTCTCTCTTTCTTTATTTCTCTCTCTCTCAAACTGTCTTTCTTGTCTGTCTCACTCTAACGGACCCTTATTTGTCTTCTTCTCTTCCACCATTGTAGTGTCTCTCACTTTTTATTTCACTCTCCTTCTTTTCGCTCCAGGTATCTTTTTGCGTCTCCCTTACACTCTGTCTCTTTTGCTGTCTCTTGTATGTTTTATTTCTTTTTTTTTTCTCCTCTTTTTTCAATTCAGTACAGTGAAGTCAAGGCTTTTCCACCGTGATGAAATAAAGTACATTTCTGTAGCTGAGCCTCGTCTTTAAAGAGTGGGAATATTTGATGAAAAAAAAAAGGAAATATTTTTACTAATAAATTTTTTGCTTCCTTTATATCCTTTTTGTCTTTGTCTCTCGGTTTCTCTCCATCATCAGCGACTGAGTGAGCGGGTGGATGGAGTAGTCTGTGTGATATTTAGATAAGGGATGGGGGAAGTGTTTTAAAAGTAAATAAAGACAATAGAGTGTGTGTGCGTGCGTGTGTGTGTGCGTCTGTGTGCGTGTGTGTGTGTGTGTGTGTGCGTGTGTGTGTGAGGATCAAGAGGCAGGACTGCTGAGGACTGGGCTCATTTAACCCTCCCCCAGTGGGGCATATGCACATGTGGCATAATGTGGCGCCTGTGTGTGTGTGTGAGTGTGTGTGTGCGCAGCTGTAAGCCAGAGGTGAACAGACATATCAACACATATCTGTGACCGTGTGACAGCACTGGCCCTTCCGTTAGCTCACACATTCACACACACGCACACAGAGCTCCTCGGTATCTTATCAGTCTGCTGATACATGACTGGTAGCTATCCATCGCAAATTCAGAAACCTGTTAGTCGCTACTTTTTCTATCGTAAGCTGATAAGCACATTTAATTAGCATATTAAAAGCTAGCTAATGTCAGGACTTAACGATAGTCAGGGTCAGATTTAATAGTGTTTTTGCCCTCATGGTTAAACGATTGTGTCTGAGGGCGTGGCCTGCTCTTTCCCTTAAGCACCAGTAAGGAATAGATCAAACCAAAATGAATGCTTTCTAATAGGTTGGATTAATGATTATTTTATATGATTGTGTGCTCTCTCTCTCTCTCTCTCTCACACACACACACACACACACACACACACACACACACACAGTGTTTGGCCTGTTTCAATGGAACCCTGGTGTGTTCTCTGACTCAGAGCGGTGCCCTCAGTCCATGTCTGCTGTAGTGAGAAAAAGAACTGACTCTGAATCGACTCTGATGCTGAATGAACTGCAGAAGGCAATGAGACTCCAATTCAACTCAAGGACGTCTACTGCACAGAATTAAAAAAATGATTTGACTCTAAAGTGACTATAAATTAATTCCAAATTGACTACACAAAGTAATTTGACTCTAAACTGATTCTGAATTAGTTGCAGGAAGTTGACTTCAGTGAGAAAATATGATTTGACTCTGAATTCAGACTAAGTTAGAAAATGATTTAATCCAAAATTAACTGCCAGAAATCTATTGCAGCAAGAAATGCGATTTGAATCTGAATTGACTTTGAATTAACAGCAGGAATTCTAGTGCATTTAAAAAGAGAATTTATACTGATTTGACTTCATGAAGTGATTTAAGTCTGAGTCAACCTGAGGACGTTTATTATAGTGAGAAAACATGACGTGACTCTAAATTGACTATCAAATCTAAGTAATCCGTCCGAGTCACCCTCAGAAAATTAACTGTAGTTATAAAAAACTATTGACTCTGAATTTGAATTTGAATGAACTACAGGAAACGCTTTTTTGCATGAGAAAGTGATTTGATTCTGAAGCGGGGGTGAGTTAACTTCAGAAAGTTTATCGGAGTTAAAAAAAAATCAATTTGACTTATCGACTGCAGGAAGCACTTTTTGCAGTAAGAAAGCGATTTAAATCAAAGTCAACTCTGAATCAAATCTGAAACAACTGCAGGAAATGAACTAAATATGCTTTGCATTTAATTTGCTTGGGTTTTTTTGGTAGTTGATAAACTAAGCCAAAGGACAGAGCTGTAGTGCTGCAGAAACACAAAGTTACTTTTATTATTATCTTATCACTTTTCTGTCCTTTTACAAAAAAACTAAATAACTAAAGTTAATGTAAATGTTCATCTGTCTCCTGCTCGGGTTTGTTATATGTTTATAGAGAAGAAGGTGATAAAAAAGTACTTGACTTGACCTTCAGTATTGATTGACAGGCGCACTACATGGAAATATCAGTTCTTGGTATCGAGCTCTGGTGTTTGATGTCGAGCACCATGCTGAGGAGTTGGATTACCGATTCGGCGGACCGAACGCGCTGCGTGTTGGCTTGCATGTGGAGCTGTGTGTGTGTTTGCATCGGCCCTTGCTTATTGATGATGAATTCCGGGGCTAAAACGTTGGCAGTGTGTGTGTCTGCTTTAATCAGCCATCTGCTCTGTCAGCCTTAGGCCGTGCTAATAAGCATTTCTTTCCAAAGCAGTGCATGTGGTTTGTATGTGGTTGTGTATACGTATACAGAACTGTGTGTGCGCGTGTGTGTGTGCGTGTGAGATTTTGTTTACCCCAGTGTACACGCACAGTTCGTTTTGTTGAATTGAGGTCGTCTTTTTGATTGCATGTGTGTGGAGGTTCTCCTCAGGTCTGCAGGTACAAAGCTGGACTGCATTAAACTTCTGGAGGAGATGTGTGTTTACAGAAAGACGCTTGTTTTCTCGAACAGAGTTTGTGCCGTGTTTCTTCTCTTTCCAGCGAGCGACTTAACTAATAAATATTTAGTTAACAGAATAATATCCTTATAAATAAGCGCCCTTTGAACATTGAACAGAGTATTTTATTCCTTAGTCTATTCTTTCTTAATTGTTAAGTCATATATTAATAACAAACATTAATAACAAGCCCTTCCTCGCAAGCTAAATTATTATTTAGTTGTACTTATTAAGCTGCTTCAGTTGCAAGCAGCTTAATAATAGCTTACTGCAACCCTGACTAGCTAGCTCTTTTTAGCATCTTGTCTTCAACTTAACCGTTTTTTTTTTCTTTATTTTTTTATTTATCCAGTCAATTTAATTCCACTTTACAAAGTATGTGATATGATGCTATATTTAATACAGTTATCATAAAGCTATCTCTATTTACTACATAGAGGCTAAGGCTAGCCATACTTAGTACTCTAGCAACATAGAATATTTGGCAGCCCTAATTATATTTAGCGAACATAACCCAATAACAACTCTTTATTATAATGATAGCTAGGCTTTTTCAGTAATATTCAATTTAACTATAATTCATTTGTTACTCCAAACTGGCGAATATTTGAATATTGAATGAATTGATTTTGAATGAATATTTACCTACAAACTAGTAGTATTTAGTATATTTTGTTTTCTTTAACTATACTTAGTTTCTTATTTTCAAGCGAGGTATGTTTATCTAATATGGACAGACAGTGTTTTGTATCTTATGTTTAACTTATCTATATCTAGCTTTTTATGGTCAAGCTAGCTATATTCAGTTTCTTATCTCCAAGATAGCTATGTTCAATATCTCATCCTCAAGCTAGCATTATTTAGTATCTTGTTTTTACTTTAACTATATTTAATTACCAATTTTCAACCTAGCTATAGTTAGATTTTTTTATCTTCACACTAGCTATATTTAGTATCTTATCTACAATCTAGCCATTTTTACCATCTTGTGAGTAATTTACCACTATGTCCTTATTTTTAACCTGGGTATGTCAATACCCAGTATGTCAATTATCTATGTGCTAGCAGTATTTAGTATCTTATGTTCAGCATCTGTATGTTTAACTTAACTATATTAAGCTTTTTATTGTCAGGCTAGCTATATTTAGTTTCTTTTCTTTAAGCTAGCTATATTTAGTATCTCATCCACAAGTTAGCAGTATTTAGCTTCTTAAGTTAAATCTAGCTACATTTAGTTCATTATTTTTTGTGACGTATATTAATGTCTTATCCAGAATTATATTCTTTAATTATTCTTAATTTAACTAAATTTAGTTTCATTAGACTAGCTATATTTCATGTCTTACATGCCACCTAGCAATATTTGACTTTTTATGTTTATTTTAATCCAATATATATATTTGTTTATCTTCAGGCTAATTATATGAGATCTTATCCACCAACTAAGAGTATTTAGTATCTTTGTTTTTGTTTTTACTTATTTAAAATCTTATTTCATGTTACTTGAAATAGATATATTATTAAGATATTAAATATGACACTTCATGTCATTTGTTTGTCAAATTAGCATCCTCTCACTTTAACGCTAGCTAGATGCCTACATTTTAAAAGCTGTATCGCTTTTGTAGATTAATTTTTTAAAATACATTTTTAGTAATTATTTCATAAATGAAGCAAACTTTCCCAGTTCCCATGACATCCAACCTCTTTCCTAAACCATAGAGTATGTTAGTTTAGGTACACTATGGTTTGCTAGATAGCAAAAGTGAGCTATCTAATCGCTATGGTCAACACTGCTCATATACTGACAGTGACAGTAAAAATGAGACCGAACGGTTGAGACATATCCTCAGATATGTTGAAATTACTAAAATGTCTGTTTATATCTTCAGTTAGACTGATGTTGCACTTGGCATCAAATGGTGTGACTTCTGATATGGAGAATTTGCACCATTGAACCATTTAAGGAAATTTCAACTTCCCATGTTGCTCTTGTGGAGACTTGTAGAACACATGAGAAAAGTTCTTCCACTGATGATGATTTATCACTCTTTTCAAAAGGAGGAATTCACTGGAAGAGAAAATCATAGGATCCCCAAAACATATTTTATTTTTCTTTCTCTTAATCCCTTGCTCTCTATTTCTGTCAATCTCTCTACCAACCTTTCTTGCCCTTTTCTTCTCTCTCGCCTTCTCTCTCTCTCTGTTTGCCTTTCAGATTTAATCCTCATGGATTTAACAAGTGAAAACGACTGAAATCCACACAGAACTCTTGTTGATTTCTTGCGTGCCAAATCATCACTCTGTCCCGGGCAGATCCTCAGTGACTCTTTTCAGTGACTGTTTTCTAATAAAACTGCATTACGAAACTTCACGTGAGATTAGCGGTATGGGTACAATGTACAAATTAATGTACCCTCGGGCTAGCTGTAGGCATTTATGTTAGTGAGCTACTTTTGGTTCCTGGATGTTTTATACGCTAAAACTAGGTGCTGCTTCAAGCAGCCTTCATCGCAAGAAGGCATCTTCATAAACATACATTTGAGTAGAATTGCTTTGACTATCCTTTTCAGATTTCTACATAGCTTGCTAACTTTTGCTAGTCATCTTAATTTCACAGTGAATTGCAAATATAAAGTCTCTAAACCTTTTTCAGTTTGCTAGCAATGACTTCCTGTGTGCCAAATTGTTCTAGTCATATTAATAAAAACAGGGCTGCAAATATAAATTGGCTAAATCTTTCCAGATTATCAGCTAACTTGCTAATTGATAGTCACCTTGATTGACATAACTGTAAATAAACCTTGGGTAAACTTTCCAGATTGCTAGCTTGCTTGCTAACCTTTTACAACACAAAAAAATTTCCAAAAAAAGTGCCTGGAGCATCCAGTAAGAGCCCGGGGCGATTTTATGGACATGGGTTGCCAGGTCCAGAGAAATCTATTTTTTGCTTGTTGTTCTTGTACGCCTCCGGAGGTCAAACTTGTTTAACTTTATTGTTCTTCCCTCGAATGATTTCTCAGAGGTTGAGAAGAGTGTGTAGTCATGTAGTAGGAGCAAACCACTTGGATTTTCCACAAGTGTGTGTGATGAGGGGATGGGCTTATCCGTTTTTCCCCCTGAGTCCGTGGTTTGTTTTAATGGCCGCCTTTTTTTGGTATTGTTGTCCTCGTATAAAAAACGGCTTCCCGTGTGGCTACACGGCTAACGGGAGGAAAGGTTTGAAGCACTCACGGAGCCAAAAACACACACCCTAAAAGTGCATATCCTTTAGGGCACTAGAAGGAGGAAAAAAATAAGAAAGGAGGATGAGGGGGTGGCGTCTTTCGAGAATACACTAATGTCCATAAATGCCCCCGCCCCCCCAACCTCCGCTCCCCCCCCCCCCCCCCCTAGAAAACCTCCACCCACAATTATGGACCACAAGTGGGCGGAGCTTAATTCTATCCTCAGGCGTTTCCTGTTGCTATAGCTGAACTTCCAGATGCAGGAACAGCAGGAAGACACACACACACACACACACACACACACCCTGGCAGAAGTGAGTTTAAGTGTATGTGTGTGTGTGTGTGTGTGTGTGTGTGTTCCTTCCCCACCCATGACCTTTGACCTGTACACCCCCTGCTGACTCACTCACACACTGCCACACAGTAGGTCTTTCATAAAGAAGGAAATCTAGAAGGAGAAAATTGTTGACATACAGGACTTTCTCTTGTGTGTGTGTGTGTGTGTGTGTGTGTGTGTGTGTGTGTGTGTGTGTGTGTGTGTGTGTGTGTCTGGAAGCTGCCCAAGGGGAGTAAAGGGAAAAGTGTCAGAAAAACAACGTGTGACAGGGAGGGGAAGAAAGTAGGGAACAAAATATAGTTAGAAATGGGCACACTAACAGGAAAAAAGAGACAGAAAAAATACGTAGAGAGGAGAGAGAACGAATGAGTGAGAGGGGACAGAATAGGTAGAGAGATTAAAAAATAATAATAAAAGGACAGGAAAGGAGGGAGACGAGAATGAGAGAGGGAAATGCGGGATAAGGGATAGAGGTACAGAGATAGAGAGAGACAAAGGAAAAGAAAGAGACAGAAGGTAAGAGATACAGAGGAATTAAATGTGAGAGACATGATGAAAAGAACTGATAGAGACAGAGAGAAGGACAAAATGAGAAGGAGAGAAAGAAAGGGATGTAAAGACAGAAAAAGGAAGAGTAACGTGTTAAACAGAGAAAGAGAGGAAGAGGTAGAACATTAAGAGAAATGAGAGGGGGGGAATAAAGAAAGGATGAGAAGGAAAGGGTAGGGGAAAGAGAAAAAAGACGAAGAATAATTAAACAAGGTGTAGAAAAGAAAATAGAGGAACATAAACAGAGAGAAGGAAAGAGGGATGAATAGGAAAGAAAAAAGAAAGATGAGAAAGAGAGAGAAATTAGATTTTTAAATTTTAATTTTAAAAAAGTTAAAAGAAGAAGAAGAGGTATGGAGTAAGAGGTGTGGAGAATGACGGAGAAAAATGAAAAGATAGAAGAAGAAGAGGTATAAAACAAGAGGAAAGGTGTGGAAAAGGACAGAGAAACAAAGATAAAAAGAAAGCGATAAACGTGAATGAAAGAAGAGAAAGGTATACTCCGAGAAAGAGATGAAAAATAGGGGAAAAGGGAATAAGAGGTAGAGGTGTGGAAAAGGAAAGAGAAACAGATGGAGAGAAGGAGAAAGAGTGATGACCAGGAAGGAAAGATGAGAGTGAAATACTCAGAGAAAGAGAGATGGAAAAAAGAAGTGTGGAATAATATGGAGAGTACAGAGAGAAACAGATGGAGAGAAAAAGAATGAGAGATAAATGGGAATTAAAGAAGAGAGGGTTACTCAGAGAGAGAGAGAAAGAAATGAGGGAAAAGAAGGGATAGGAGGAGAAGAAGTATGGAATAGACAAAGAATAAAAGATAGAGGACAGAGAGAAACAGATGGAGAGAAAAAAGAACAAGAAATAAATGGGAAGGAAAGAAGAGAGGGGTATACTCAGAGGGAGGGAGGGAGAGGGAGCATGTTTAAACTCTGGAGCTGTAATCCAGGATAAAACCACCAGCCATCAAAACATGCCATCATTCTCTCCCTCTCAGTATCTCTCTCTGTCCCTCCTTCTCTTTTCTCTGCATAATGAAGTCGTCTCTGCAAAACAGAGCTCTCCACGTGCTGCCTCTCTCTCCCTTCCCCCCCCCCCCCCCCTCTCTCTCTCCCTCACTTGCCCCCCCCCCCCCCCCCCCCTCCCTCTCGTTCTCCCTCTCTCTCCATGCTGGCATGGTCCATATGGAACAGTTTATCTAGGAGCTGCAGTTTTTGTGCCCATTAAACCCGAGGTGCTTTAGGAAAGAAACAGACACTTGGAGCAGAAATCCTCGATATTATGAAAAACTTTTATTGTGATCGAGCAGAGCCACAGCAGCTTGACCGACACGCCACCTCTTACTCTGTGTGTGTGTGTGTGTGTGTGTGTGTGTGTGTGTGTGTGTATGTATGTGTTTCACTCACAGATGTTCTTGATTTAGAGCAGCACACGTGGATGGAGTAGATAAACACACCGCTCGAGACTTACACACCCTACCCTTCTGCTTTACTACCGCTAATCTTTAGCGCTAAACACTTACAGCACTAAAGATGCGAAAGAAGACTTTAGCTCACGTCATAAACAATCCCTGAAGTGTACATTTCAGATTTATAGATTCTTTAACCTCGTGTTCGTGTTTGTGCGTGATTAGCATGTTCAGATTTAGAGAGAAATTTAAGAGAATTTTGACCAAAAAAAACTTTTTTTTTTCCTGCCTTTTTTTTGTTGCCCTTTTCCTTATAAGGCTTTAAAATGGGTGGAGCTACACTGGAGAATCCATGATATCATGGAAGAATTATAATTAGCAGCTAAGCTTGGTTTCAGAGCTGGATAGTTTTAAAAATGTCACCAAGTACTTCACGTTCACGCTAACATTAGCAAAACATTCTACAAAATATCTTGCAAAACATGACAGAACTTATCTCTTACTGACTTTAAATTGTAACATTTTGGGGTTTTTGTGCATTTTTTGTTTTTATTAGTAAGTGTGAGTGAAACTTCATTTAGCAACATCCTAAATAGCTAACACCATTAGCAGAAGTGTTAGCATCAACACGATTATTGATGTTCCTTCGATGCTTCCTTCAGACGTGCTGTGGAGAAAGCCTGCATGCTAATAAACACACACCGGAATGAAGTGTGTGTGTGTGAGCACAGGTGGGGGTTGGGGATGAAGTGTGTGTGTGAGTGAGTGTGAGTTAGGGTTGAGAGAGAGAGAGAGAGCTCACCTCAGTATTAAGAAGAAACCAATAAATCACATTAGCATAGAAAGAGACAGAGCGGGGGAGAGCTAATGGATGTGTAGAAGTGTGTGTGTGTGTGTGTGTGTGTGTGTGTGTGTATATGTGTGTATATGTGTGTGTGTGTGTGTGTGTGTGTGTGTGTGTGTGCGTGCTTGTGTGTGTGCGTGTGGCATCCCCCACATGCTTTTATTTTATGAGTAATTGTAACAGTACAACAGTGTCTGTGTGTGTGTGTGTGTGTGTGTGTGTGTGTTTCTTTTGTTCAAACAGAGTTCACCTTATGTTGATGTATGGCAATAGCTGTTCCATTTGTGTGTGTGTGTGTGTGTGTGTGTTTGTATGTATGTGTGTGTGTTGGGATTATCAATGATGATACACAGGCGAACAGGTTTCTCTCTCTCTCTCTCTCTCTCTCTCTCTCTCTCACACACACACACACACACACACACACACACACACACACACACACACACACACACACACACACACATCCCTTCCTTCCCTCCTTTGTTTCTAACAATTCTCTCTTTTTCATTTTCCCCCAATCTCCTTATCCTCTTATCTTTCTCTCTTTTTCTATCCATCATTCTCTCATCTATCCTTCCTCCCTATTCTTCCCTTGCTTTCCCTCTCAGTAATTCTGTCTTCCCTTTCTCCCTTCCTCGCTCTCTTTGTCTTTCTTCCTCTCCTCACACTTTTTCTTTGTCTCTTTGTTTCCTGTCTTTTGTGTCTCTCAACTTGTCTCTGTCTTTTTTTTATATATATTTTTTTTTGTCTCTGATCTTTATTCCTAATTCATATTTCTCTTATCGTTTGTTCTGTCCTTTTCTTCTCCATCTTACTTTCTTTCCTGTTTTATCCCTGTAGTTTATCTTTTATGCTCTCTCTCTCTTTGGCGATAGCGGTTTAATATATGTGTGTGTGTGTGTGTGTTGGGATTATCAATGATGCTACACAGGTGATTTTTCTCACCTTCTCTCTTTCTCTCTCTCTCTCATTCATACACACACACACACACACACACACACACACACACACACACACCTCTTCCTTTCCTGTTTTGTGTCTCTAACAATTCTCTTTTCTCTCTTTTTTATTTTCCTCCCCTCCTTCATCTCGTCATCCTCTTGTCTTTCTTTCTTTTTTTCCATTTCTCTCACCTGTCCTTCATCCCTTGCTTCCTCTCACAATACTTCTGTCTTCCCTTTCTCTCTTCGTATCTCATCTCACTTTTTCTTTGCCTATTTTCTCCTTGTTTCCTCTGTCTTTTGTGTCTCTCAACCTTTCTCTTCTTGAATGTCTTTTCTCTCTTGTCCCTGCTCTTGTTCCTTTCTCATCTCTTTTTTGTCCTCGTTTCTCTCCATCTTACTTTTGTTTCTGTAGTTCATCTTTCTTGGTTTCTATCTTTCTCTCTTCCACTTTTCCATCACATTTTCCCTATTTTTTTTCATCCCTTCCCTCGCCAATCCCTTAATCCCCATCATTTTCCTCTCATCTTTTTTCCATCTTTCTTTCTTTCTCTCTTTCTTTCCTCATTTTCCCTCTATGTTGTCTTCCTTGCCTTCACTCTCAGTAGTCCCCTAATCTCCTCTCTTTTCCATCTCTCTCTCTCTCTCTCTCTCTCTCTCTCTTTCTCCCTCTCATCCTTTCACCCCTTCTTATATTTCCTCAGCTTCATGTGTTCTTTTCTTCAATTCTTTGTATCTCTTTTTCCCTTTGTATTTCATCTCTATCTCATTATCTCATTTCAGTCTTTATTTATCCTTTCCACTTCTTTTGCGTATCCTTTTCGATCCAGATGGAAAGAAACTTCTGAGAGACTCCGGAGTGTCTGGAAAAGAGGATGATGATGGAGAGAGCTGCTAAACAGATTAGGAGAGAAAGATAGATGGAGTAAAAAAAGAGAGAGAGAGAGAGAGAGAGAGAGAGAGAAGACATTCTGTCTTTACTTTTCTTGTTTTCTGCTGACTGTGAGTGTGCGTGGGAGAAAGAGAGAAAGACTATAACTCGCTTTGAATCTTTCTCAATATGGCAGATCCTCACAAAAGATCAATTAGCAGTTGATGCTAATTATATTACAGTACAATTATAGTCATAAGGATTCTTTTTTTAGTCGTAATATCAACACATCTGAGGTAAATGTTAATACAAATGACACATTTAAATCATTTTCACCTTCACTCTACATTCACAAAGCTCATATAAAAGCTTTATAACAGGTGCATGATAGCTAGCTAAATCGCTAGTGTAATTTCCGCTCAAACAACAGCAAGGAGTGTTTTAATCCTCCAGCTGTGAGCACATTAACATTTGTCAGAGCTCAGAATCATAACATTTCTCAGTACAGAACTCTGAAACCCAGCGATGCCTGGCTAGCGCTTGACGCAAAAATCCGATCACGTTGTCATTTTATCCATATGGCACCTTTTTTTTCAGTCATTTTCCAACACATCTGAGGTAAATGTTGATACAAATGACATTTCTTTCTCACTTCCACAGTGACTTTGCTTTTGTACTGTCAGAAAAAAAGATTTCTCAGCTATAGAATAGCTAGCAAACTCGCTTCCAGGTCAAGGTTCTGGCAGCCATATTGTCTAGTTGCCTAGCAACAGTGTTCTCGTGAGATTAACCATTTAAATCTAGCAGCAACACAATAGTAGTGTAAAAGATATCAGAATAAACATATTGTTCTGCACTGTCTATGTATGTGTGTGTGTGAAAACCCATACATACGTGATGTGTTGAATCAGAACAGGAAACTCACACACACAGCTGTGCAGGGAGTTGAGAGCCATTGGATAACAGATGTGTGTGTTAGTATAGTACTGAGAACGTGTTACATGAAGTTTAATGGGATTGAATATTTACCGTGATGTTGATGGGTTGTGTGTGTGTGTGTGTGTGTGTGTGTGTGTGTGTGTGTGTGTTTACTATGGGAAAGCATGCAGTGTTATTGCCAACTGGCAGGCATCCCGGTGGTGACACAGTGTTAGTCGACGAAATGCAAACTTGATTTCGACATCACCACAGCAGTTTATATTGTGTTGCTACTGCTTTTAATTCACTCATATCAACATTATAACTCATTTATACAGAAGTTAGTTCCGACCGAGCAATCTGATTGGAAGAGAGCTGTTTCCGGAGTGCTACTACAGTCCAGGTGTTTTACAGTCATTAATTACGCACGCTGTTGATCGCAGCATGGGTGAGAGTAGATCTGTACGTCCACAGTGCTGAGGAGAGAGCAGCTGTCTGCCAAAACCCACATTCACAACCAGTCACAGGGGCACTTTCATCTGATAACGTTACGTCATCTTAAATAATTTGTTGGCTTACAGTATTGTTTTATTTATACCTAAGCCAAGCTACAAAGCTAACTACCTTCATTCATAGGCTGCATCCCAACTTCTTGTCTAACCTCTGATCAAGGACATGTGGGACAGAAGGATTGTATACCAAGCTTTCCAATGAATGCTATTTGGGATTCACCCTTGGAACCCGGAAGTTAACAGAGCTGATATTCTAAAGCCGAAAAAGTGGAAATATAGAGTAAATTTCTACGTTTCTCAGGACTGTCCACCACCTACATGGTTTATTATCCTCACCTTTTGGCTACATAGTACCAAACTGTCGCTTGCTAACTGTCTGTCACCAGCTCCACCAGTCGCGGTTAGCTAGTTCTGCCAGTTTGGTAAGGATATGTGTTGGCGAAGCAAAATTACTGGTTACATAAACAAACAAATCATAATCTGTTGGTAATTTCTAAGCATTTCACTGCATATCGTACTGTGTAGGATTGTGTATGTGACAAATAAAATTTGAATTTGAATAATAAATGGTGTTTGTGTAATTTTATCACAATAGCAATATCACATGCTGTTGTGCTACATATTAGCACGACTGTGATATCTTCAGTACTCAGACTGTGCCCTTGTGCCCAGAGTCATGCTATATCCAGCAGTACATCACTCTCTTGCATCTCCCTCTTGGTGATATTGCTTAAATATTGACATTCTAACAAATTTATACAACAGTTATTTCCGACCGAGTGTGGAATCATTCCACAAGTGGTGATAATAGACAGTAACAGCACTGGGGTGTTTAACTACAGTGGCACCAGAAAAAAAAACTGTGTGAACTTCCTGTTTTCCTGCATAAATTGGTGTAATCTGTTTCCACAAGTCACACACATGAACAAACAATGTTTCTAAGCTGATATAACTCAAACAATTATGCTCTTTATTGTCTTTACTGAACACACCCATTAAACATACAAGTGATTGTGGAAAAAGTAAGTGAAGCACCAGGCTTCTGATGTCACTGAACATCAGCAGGAGTCAGGGGTTAGAAAACCTGGAGTCCAATCAGTGAAATGAGAAAAACTTGAAAAAAGTTATAAAAACACCCAAACAGTGTCAGTGCAATATTAGCATCAGCTGATGTGAGTAATGCATCACAAAAAAATAGATATCCCAGAAAACCTGTGATCGAAAAGAAAGAATGAAAGGGCTACAGAGTAATCTCGAAATGTTTCGATATCCATCAGTCCACAGTTTCTAGACAAACTGTCTATAAATGGAAACGATTGGTACTGTGGGTAGAATGCTGAATAAAGTAACAGAGTAACAGCTAAAGTTTTGAAGTGTTCATTGCCGCTGGATAACATCTCTGTTCATGAGTCAGCCATATGCAAAACATTGAACAGGCATGGTATTGATGGCAGGACACCACAGAGGAAGCTGTCTCAGCACGGGTGAAGTTTGCTAAAGACCACTCTGACACTCCATTACACTACTGGGAAATGTCTTGTGGAAACAAAGAAAGAATTGTATGGGAAAAACAGACGTATGGCTTAAAAATAGAGCCACATACTAGCATGAAATCATGAAGTATAGTGTAGGGAGCATCATGATTTGGGGCTGCTTTGCTGTCTTTGGACCTGGACTAGACAACTTGCCATTGCGGAGGAGAAAATTAATTCCCAAATTTATCAGGCTATTGTACAAGATCACATCATTGAGGCTGTGTGCAAGCTGATGCTCAGGAGAAGTTGGGTGATACCGCAGGACAATGACCCTAAACATCAAAGTGAATCAACTAAAGAATGGATTCATCAACACAAAATCATCCTGGATCAGAACCGCAATAGAGATGCCATGGAATTACCTCAAAACATCCGAGGATGTCCACACAAGACATCCTAAGAATATAATTGAGCTGAGGCAGTCCTGTACAGGTCCAAGATTTCTCCTGAACCTTGTGCAGGTCTAACCCAAAGCTACACAGTGCTTGCTTGAGGTAATTTCTGCCAATTGTGTTTCAACCAAATATTAAAACGCTGTTTCGCGTATTCATTTAAAAAATTTACCATCACGTTGTCCAGAAAGTATATGAGAAATAGAGACATTTGTTAAAGAAGATACAAGACGCATGACACATTCTGCCGCCTCATTCCCTGTCAAAGCTCTTGCGTCAAAATCTTGGAGTCTTGAAGTAGTTTTTGGAATACCTAGATCAGCCTCTTGTTCTTGCGCCATCAGTTGCTGAGCAGCCCACACATTCACAGGGCAACTTTTCAACAGATTCTCGACCATCTTTCAAGCCACGCCGTTCACTGTTCCATATTTGTCTATATTTGTGACTTTGTTAGAAATCAGATAACATTTAATTATTCATCAATTTATGCAGAAAAACAGGAAACTGCAACTTGTCTAAAATCTGGCTAGAAAAGTTAATAACAGAAACAATAACTAATGTAGATATATGAGTCACACATTGATTACTGCTTATAATAATATAATAAAAAAGTCATTACTAATTAACTAGCTGGTAACTAATAAACACATGCTGGTTTGCAAACATGACAATTGGTCTAAATTATATTATGAAAAGCAGTACATCTAACGCTAGGTAGCTGGTTACCTACTGTACTCTGTAATATTACTGTTAGCTTAGCGATGAGAGAGTTCCTGTTTAGTTACAGATTTTGTAACTTATGACTGCATTTAGTTTGCTAGCTGGCTTATTTTGTTACCCTATTGTATTATAGCCTGTATTATGGCCAGTATTTAATGTTTAATGTTAGACTATATATTATTTACTTATACTTTATTACACACAAACACACACATACACACACATGTATAACCCAAGTCCAACTTGTACTTCTGTCCTCGTACCTTGTCTTTACATCATTGATCAGCCGTGCACAAGGAAACAGGGACAATGCATCCTTATAAACCGCTATACACACACACACACACACACAGTGGTGGAAAATGGGTCACACAGCTTGCTGAGCTGGCCTGCCTGATGTTATTGTTGTTATTAATAAGGATGACCTCATCTCGCACTGGGGCGCACACACACCCACACACACACACACACACTTACTTACTTACTTTCCAGGGCATTTTCTCTCTCTCTCTCTCTCTCTCATGTCTGCACTTTGTCATGATCTGGAACTTACACACAGTAGCAGGTGTCCTGTTGGATTCTCTCTTCCCCTGTTGTTTGTGTGTGTGTGTGTGTGTGTGTGTGTGTGTGTGTGTGTGTGTGTGTGTGTGTGTGTGTGTGTGTCTGTAAGATGACGTAGTGGTTTGGAGAGCATCGTCTCAGCTGAGTTCAATCCAGTGGGATGTGTAGAGCGTAAACACAATGAGTTCATCAGAGCCTTACCTCACCACTGGGCCTGTGTGTGTGTGTGTGTGTGTGTGTGTGTGTGTGTGTGTGTGTGTGTGTGTGTGTGTGTGTGTGTGTGTGTGTGTGTGTGTGTGTGTGTGTGTGTGTGTGTGTGTGTGTGTAAAGGATGGTGTGGATGTGGTTTGATGTGTGTGGGAAAGTGATGACAAGAGGGTGTGGGTTTGCTTTCGAGGGTGTGTAAGAGAAGGTGTGTGTGTGTCTAAAATGTTAACTCCATAACTATTGCCACCCCTCATGAAAACTGGTACATGAGAACTGTATAATTATTATTTATTTTTAAATATTTTCAGTAATGCAGAGTTTCAAAAGTTTTGGCACCCTGTTCAGTGACAATATATAAAAAAACTACCAACATCATGATTCCTTCTTGCAACCTACAGGTGCTTGTAGCTCCTTCATGTCGCTTGGGAGTTATTTTAAAATGTATAATAATATAACGTTTAATGAAAGGAAATGTTTTTTACTCAGGAAAGGTTCAGTACTACACTTATTTTTTACTATATCTTCCATATTTGTAAAGGATACACAATAATATTTTTATTTTGGAGCATTTTATTACATTATTATGTTATTATTATTTTTTTTTTTAAATAGCAGAAACAAAGTTTGAATATTTTCTTTGACTGTAACATGGTGCATATTCTTTTATGAAGGGTGCCAATAATTTTGAAGATAACTATAGAAAAAGAAAGAAAGACAGTGAGACTGAGAGAACGACAGAGCTAGGATATTTGGAAACGTTTGTGTGATTCCTGTGTGTGTGTGTGTGTGTGTGTGTGTGTGTGTGTGTGTGTGTGTGTGTGTGTGTGTGTGTGTGTGTGTGTGAGATATAAGCAGGGATTGTGATTGCGTTGCTGGCAGTGATGAGTAAAATATTCATACTCATCATACACTTACACACACACACACACACACACACACACACACACACACACACACACACACATTGCCGAAGGGTTTACTCTGAAACAGCTCACTCTGAAGCCTGGGCTACACTCACATACACGCACACACACACGCACACACACACACACACACACACACACACGTTCAAAGAGAGACTCAATCCCTTTCTGGCATCCCTTGTGTCACATACCCTCTTCAAGAGTTCAGAAAGACTCAGTGCACAAAGAGATGCCCTGAGCCAGTAACACCAACACACACACCATCACACTCACACCCTAACACATTCTCACACACACACACACACACACACACACACACACACACACAGACACACACACACACACACACACACACACACACACACTATCTAGCCAAATGAGCAGACCCATATTAACACTATTTTCAATAACAGTAATTGTGGACTTGTTTAAATCTGGGCCGTCATCTCATGACACCTCCCACACACACACACACACACACACACACACACACGCACACACACACACACACGCACACATGCGCGCGCACACACACACGTGCATTTAAGAGTGTGTGTTAAAAAAATATGCGTGCAGACCTGCTTTCTTGGCAAGCGATTGCTGCTTTACCAACTGCAGTGCCAGGTGTTGGGCATTTCATAGCTTTGCTAAACACACACACGCGCGCACACACAGTGGCCTCGTTATTGAGTGAGTAGCCTCCAGCATTCTCTCAGCCAAATTCTCTGTTAACAAGGCAGCTACACTCAACAAGAAACAGAATTTCACCACATTAACAGGAATACGTTTGTTGACCAGAAATTACGTTTACACAATTTTTCTCTCTGTGCCAAATGAGTTTTTTTTTTTCTTTTTTCTTCTTTTTTTATTAAACTTCTAAATATGATGCTAATACAGCTAACAAGGGACATTTCAAGCCACCATTTTAACAGTGTAGGTCCTAGCGTTTGGTTCTGTATCTCATCAGTGATAAAATCAACAAAACAAAATCATAACTGCTTTTCTGTAAATTTGTAACATAAAATCCAAATCTTTTTATAAGTTTGTTTACAAAAAAAAAAAAATCCAAGCAACAAATAGCATAATCTAAACACATTTTTATAGCTCACAATAAATATTTGGGCATTTCATTTGATCCTTTATTAGCTATGAATCAATTGAAAACATTTAATACATTGTGCTAGAAAAATTTTGCGCTTTTAAATGGTTTTGTTTTGTTTTACAAAATTTATGCTATGTTTATGAAATTTACAAATGTAAACAACACATGAATTGTACAGGATTAAAGAAAGTTCCTGTTTTGTATTGTTTGTGTAAATAAAATATTTTTTTTTTTCCATATTTCATTTCTCCAGGAAATTTTATTGTTCTTATAGCTATATATATATATATATATAATTTGTTTTGGTCTGGTATATATATATATATTATTAATGATAAATACGGTTATTTCCTTATAATAGATCCATTTATTTCATCATTATAATTATGAAAACAAATAATAATTGTAAGTATATTTTCATATGTTGAAAGATATAAAAACATAGTGGTAGATTAGAAGCAATACAACTTCAATTAAATAACTCAAATTGTTACACTAGCTATAGCCAATAAACTGTAGTTTATCATAGCAATTTATCTTAAACTTTTTTGTTTAAAAATTTTGTTTTTGCTAGTTCTTACATCGACCAAATCAAAATTTCATGATAGTATTTTTTTTTCTAGCAGAAGTTGAAAAGTTTAATCTAATGAAGTAAATTACTTTTAGCTAGGTTAAGATAAGATAATTTGGTGCATATGTTAATATTCTGTGTAATTCATTTTAAACATTTTATGTTGATTTTAATGTAGTCGAAATATTAGTAAAGTGAAGTAAATCTACTTGCATTGTTATTGTTTCTTTCCAAATTATGTCTAAATGAGAAGATTTTAGGTTACTATATGTAATAATGTCATAATTTTAAATAAAAAAAATCATAAACATTTTCTTTTGGTCACAACAATACACAAAAGTAGAGAAAATAAATAATTTAACAAAATTAAACTACAATTTAAATTTACATTCAAGTTTAAACAAATGCTTAATTAAATATAAAATTCACAAAATATATATATATAAATAATAATACAATATACAAAAAATAAGAGTAGAATTGAAAAAGGAAAATATAAATTCTAGAAATATGATACAGGATTTTTCTTCTTCTTCTGGTATTAGACTTTTCCCTGAGCCTCCTTTTTTTGTCTTCTTTTTTCCAGAGGGCTAAAAATCAGGGGTCAGCACTAACAGCAGACCCTCTCAGAGGTCATGACCTCATGAATAATTGACCGCACTCCGAAGGTCAGAAGTCAAAGCAGGAGTGCTTCTACTCACAAAAGCGACACACACACCCCCGCTATTTTTTTTCATCTGCGACCCACAATGTCACTGCTCTCCGGACACAATTGTAAAGGGTTTTGGTCAATGCTTTTTCACTTTAGACACCTACTGAGGCTTTCTTGGGCCTATATTGGCACACAGCACTTTGTACAGAGGCTTTATACCTGAGTAAAATCAATGGAATATGAAACGTTCCTGTACACCTCCGTACATGCTCAGCTTGACTTCCGTTTGGCTGTAAATATCTCGGAGTTTATGAGCAAATTTCCAGAAAGAAAATGCAAAAGGTTTTTGTATTTTATAGACTTCATTTTTTTATTTACATCTGTAGTGTTGAATTGTTTTGCATCAACAAATAACATCAGCAAAACATTTGTTTTATGAAGTTAACCATTGCATCTTTGAGAAAAAAAATAGATTTTAAAAACGTGTCTTTGAAAGAGAGAATATTCTAATCTTGGATTTGGATAGCTAGCAGCAAGAAGTAAGAAGAAGAAGATGTACGACAACATGACCACGTACTAGCTAGTTGGTAATCGAAATAGTTGTAAATGTGGAAACATAAATGAATGTCACTTTATTACATGTAATTGAAGACAAAATTGTTGCTAGGTTGAATAATTGGATAATTAGTAGCTAGTCCCAAATTTTAATAAATTAGATGTTGCTCATTTGTATTTAATTATAATGTCAAGTAATGAAAAGTGAAGCTAGCTGCCTAATTAAAAAGTGTCATGGATAAGAAATATACTCAGAGTTTAAACAGAGCAACTTGCAAAACAGCTGTTGTGTCCTAATTTGTATCCAAATGCTTTTTTCTGTAACCATTTATCACAATGTCTACACAAAAAGGAAATATTCTGACATACTTAGCTGGTAATAAAATTTAAAAATATACAGATTGAAAGTAATCACATTTATGAACCGAAAAAAATAAATAAAGCCCAGCTCAGCGACACCGAAACAGAAAATGTGTCTCTGCAAAAATCTGATTAGCATAAGCAGTGGCTGCTAAGAAATCATCAGTATTACGGAGGCGTCGCAGTTCATTTGGACATGTAATGGAAGGGCCGCTTTAATTTCGTCTGCAGCACGTGTGTGCGCGTGTGTTTCTTCGCAGGTCAGAAGGCTGGCGGATTGGTGTGAATTTATTCATGGCTTTAAAAGCGTCTCCACGGTGGGAATTATCTGTTAAAGTGTGCCTTTTAAACACCACACATGGCTTTTGCACATATTCATTTACTCATGCATATTCAAGAGAGCAGCAACCCAGATTGCTGATGTCATCATCGATTGGATTCTTCTGAGTTTGATATGGAGAAGTAAGGGTACTTGCTCTATATGTGTATAATTGCTAGAACAGCGTCTTTGTAATATTGAATATAATCAGTCATAATCAGTGATTTTGTTTTTTTCCATCAGCTAACTTATTTATATATATATAAATAATGTATATAAAGCAACAAATTTCAAATTTATATTATAAAAAAACTAAAATTTTATTTTATAAAAAACAACTATATTATTACTTTCTCTTTGTAACACAAATGTTATCTCTGGAAATATTAAAGCACACGTCATCACTGTACTTAACATTTTTATTTATGCCCTCCATGACTATAGGTATAGCTACGCAACTATAATCCAACGTTAGTTTAGCTATCTTGACTAGCTGTTTACATGGTTGATAATAACTTGTCTTTTCTTGAAGACCGGATTGACTCGACCTGTTTACAAACCTCGTCCCCTTCCGTCATGTTTATTTTCATGGAATTAAAACTTCATTAAAACTGTTTGTTGTTGTTCTAAACACTTTTGGTAAACTAACTGTTAAACTGCATGGACTGTTGTATGTTTGCAACCTATGAACACTTTTTTTATGAGCACTTCACATGCACAGCTGATGTGTGTGCACAGAGAGACGGGGCTATTAACAGACGGGTCTTTGAAAGAAGGGCTGAGCGAATTAATGCTCTGCATGCAATTAATAACAAAATTAACAGTCTTGTGATACTGTGACAGGCAACCACAAATAAATAATTATTTGTTACAATAGTTATTGTTAATTATTAATGATTTATCGATTAGTAATTGTTAAAATGTTCCACAATCAATACAGAAAAATGTGGGGCATTAGTAGCTCGAATTGGTTAGTTTGTTTAGGAGTAATGTTGGTAAATGTAGAGTCATCGCAAAATGGTTAAAAATAACTTGAATGTGTTTTTTCTTTTCAGGTTCCCACAATGACTGAGTGAACAAGTGAAAGAAGTGTGACTTTCTGCATTATTGTAAGTAAAAAAAAAAAAAAAAAAATATATATATATATATATATATATATATATATATATATATATATATATAAAAACTTTTTTTAGTTTTTAGCAACTAAAGTTAGAGTTAGTAATTCTTTAAATGTAGGTTAGCATGACTTAGTGTCAGATGTAAAGTATTATATATGTGTTTGTTCTCTTCAGGTCCTCACTTTTTTTACATTTTGCTGGCCCTTATTAGGAAAAAAACTTACGTTTAGATAAAGGTAGTAATATTTCAAGTGTGCAGTGTGTTTGTGTGTGTGTGTTTGTGTGTGTGTGTGTGTGTGTGTGTGTGTGTGTGTGTGTGTGTGTGTGTGTGTGTGTGTGTGTGTGTGTGTGTGAAAAGTTGAACTTGAGGACTCAGTCCCTGCAGGTGTTTTTTAAATTCTAGTTCTTCATCTTCTCATCCCCCATCCACATCCCTGCTCTGACCTGACGTCTGTTTGGCTAAATGATAGAGTGTGTGTATGTGTGTGTGTGCGCGTACGTTTCCTCATAAGCAGTGGTTTTGGATGATTCCTTTATTTCGGAAACTCCACGTTAAGGCTAATAGAAAATGTGACATTATTAATTTAAATCCCCCAGTTTGTGTGTGTGTGTGCGTGTGTGTGCGTGTGTTTGTGTGTGTGTATGAGTGTGTGTATTTTCCTTTTGGTCATACAGCAGTAACGTGATACTAGAAAAAGTGTCTCTGTGCTATGATTTTCCAGAGCCACTGGGTCATTTATTTTATTTAACTTTTTGTGGATGAACTGTTTGAACTGAGTCGCCTGAACACACACACACACACACACACACACACACACACACACACACACCATCTTTGGTTGGTTAATTTTAAACACAATTTAAAACATCATCTCATGACTAGAACTAGCTAGTTTGCTAGCAACACTATACAGATGTTTAACTAGCATTAACTAGCATACTAACCATCTTCACTATGTGCAGTGCTATGTTTTGAGTAGTTCACTAGTAGTGTGTTAGTTTAGTAGTTAACTAGCATAATAGCAAACTCTGCTATGTGCAGTGCTATGTTTTGAGTATTTCGCTAGCTTAGCCTAGCATTGCTAATCTATTATTTGGTATAGTATATGCTAAACACAGTCTTAAGAATTTTTTAAAAATTGTCACATGTTAAATTTTGCATTATTAGCACTATTGAAAAGTGTAACAAAATTAACATCTACTAAATTAGCGCTTTTCTACAAAATCAGGCTTTTGTGTATACTGTAGTAATAAAAAATTCAAAACACAATTTCTCTTTCTCTTGTACACACACACACACACACACACATCACATGTCTGATTATGGCCTGAATTGAGTTTGCGGTTTATTCAATTAAACTAACTGGATCAGAGAGGTCATTTCGCTAGGGCCTGTGTGCTACATAGCGTGGCATGGACGATCTGTATGTGTGTGTGTGTGTGTGTGTGTGTGTGTGTGTGTGCGAGTGTGTGGCCGGCTTAGTTCTCCAGTCGTACGTGGCAGTTTTGTTTTTCCATGTCGACACCACACTGAGTGACACTCTTCACTTTATTGTCATTACAGTCTGAACTTTTTGAAGTTCTCACACACACACACACACACACACACACACACACATCTCTGTGTGTCTCTCTCTGTCTTTCCATAGCTAACCTTAAGGAAAACAGATCATCTCTGAGACACCCCTTAAGTGCCATTACACTTGCCGTATGTTTACTCAACCGCTGCTTGCTAGCTAACCTTTAGCTCACCCGAACTAGCGACAAATATTTATTATTCCACCAAACACTGCCTACTAGCTACCAAACTACAGCACTAGCTGCATAATCTTGCTCTATTGCATTATGTTAGTGAGTGAGCATCATGCTATCCCCATTAGCGCCACAGCAAACATTTCAAGGCTAGTTTTGTCTGCTGCGTTTATCTGAAACTTCCCTGAGGAAAACATGATTCGATCTCTTCAAACTAATTTGTAAAAAATGCTGCCTATTGTATCTCAGGCACTTCGTTCTGATTAGAGCCCGACTCTTAATTCATTTCAGTTCAATACAGCTTCATTAGCATGAATGCTGTGTCATTAGTTAGCAATTAGCATAGATAAAATAATAAAGAGATGCTAATTATAGTCAAAAGAAAAGACAGATTGAAGAAAAAGACGTTACTCATGAACTCTGCGCTTCCCCGAGCAGCCGTATTGTATTGTCATTAAGTCTGGGAGTTTTAAGTGTGTGTGCGTGTGTGCGTGGTAATGTAATCTACACATGCTGATTCATCAGCCAAGAAAGAGAGAGAGAGCAAAAAACCTGGCATTCTCCTGAGGCATGGATATGAGCACCTGTGTGTGTATGAGGGAGAGAGGATTGAATAGAAACAGAGAGAAAAAAGACACTCATAGTACTCATCTCTTGAAGTAGAACATTAACCTTATTGGAGGACGACCGATTTCTCTCTCTCCCTCTCTCTGTCTGTCTCTCTCCCTCTCTCGTGACCATTTTGACCTTCTGATGTGTGTGTGTGTGTGTGTGTGTGTGTGTGTGTGTGTGTGTGTGCACGCTTGTGTTAAACCCCCATGAGAAGCCAAGCTTTAATGTCAGAAAAAAGAAAAGACCTTCGAAGGGAGAGCAAAGCATCTAGCATTATAACACTGAAGCGTTTAAAGAAAAAGAAGGGCTATATGTTCTAATCCTCTTGCATAACTATAGCATAAATGCAGTGCCTATTTATTAGAATATTTACAGTAGCCCTGCTACTCCAGCAGTTACGGTAGCTTGTTTTTCATGTGAGACATATAGCTAGCTTGGCACTTCAAATTTAGCTCTGATACATCAAATGAAAGATGTGTATGAACAACTAAATTCAGTGTTTAACATAGCTAAGAAGTTCTAGTCAGCCTTTTTGTCAGATAATAGCTAGACCTAGCTGTTATAATAATAACACTAATAATAATATATCATGCAGCTCCTTAGAACTTCCTGCAAAGCCACAACCCCAAACCAAGCAAAAAAAAAAAATCTTAATCCTCCTGGTTATGATCCAAGGAGATGTTATATTTATGAATCTAGCCAAACCTCTAAATAATTTCAAACCAAACCTAATGTATGGTTATGAAACTTATTCCTAGTCAAACGTTACTAAAATTGCAAACAAAAAAAATAATTCAATTGGCAGGTGATTTGGTGTTTTTCAAGAGATAAAGTCCTAAAAATTAGCTAGCTAAATTGTCTGCCTATAGCACAAAACATTGTTTGCTTGCAATTTTACTAACATTTGACTAGAAATGCTTATTTCATATATTTGGTTTGTTGTAAACTTATTTTAAGAAAATATACATAGATTTGGCTATATTCAAGAATATTCCATTACCTAAAATGCTATGATGCTAACATTTTTTCCAGTGGAGGTCAGGACTGGCGTTATATGTGGCAATGACTCCCAGCTGGGTTTCTGTAATGTGCAAGTAGTGTTGGAAATTTTGTGTACAGTCTCCACCCACATATGTGTCTCTTCTGCAAGTTAACGCTGTCGATTTTTAAGGATCAGACGCAACTCTTGCTGAATGTTCACAGGCACGACTGCAGTGAGCTCCACCTCAGGCGGGATCGTCAATCATGAATGTACGGCCTTCCTTAGAATGTTTGTACCATTCAAATATTTTACTGCGGCTAAGAGTCTCATCACCGTACTGTACTTGAAGTCTTCTGTCAATATCAATCGCTTTTACGCCTCCCGTCACCAGAAATTTAATCACAAGTCCAGGTTTAACTCGAATGATACATTTGCTTGAATGTTTTGTTGCAAATACACAGTAAAAAAGTATATATATACTTTTTTACTGTAAAAGTTAAAAACGGTGAAATGTTATATAAAAACAAACGTGCACCCTTTAAACACACAAGAGTTTACACAATTTGAAGGAAACGCAAGTTCTAGCTAGCTAGGTTTTGTTCATAATTTGCTTTATTTAAAGCTTCCTTAATTTAAAGCTTCTGTTACTGTGCTGTTGGTTTAAACCTAATTTAACTTTCATAGTAACAGCATGAGAAGGAGACAAAGCGAGACAATGCGAGAGGAAAGAAACGACAAAAAAGGAAAATGCGAGTGTTTTTCTGGCGGCAGAGACGAGAACAGATGGGAAGAGTGGATGAGAATGAGGAGTGGAGGAGTGGCGTGGGGAAGTCAGGCGAGGATTACAGACGTTCGAGGAAATGCTGGAAGAGATAGAGGGATTTCTGTCAGGAATTGGGTTCCTTAGAGGATGAGAAGGAGACAGCAGGAGGCTCGTGTTCCAACTGGAAGGTGGCTCCCTAGGTAGGCAGCCTACCAGGCTACACTCCTGAAAACGAAAGTTTCTGTGAAAGTTTAGCACAAAATTGCGGACAAAACAGATTTACTGACATTTACTGACTGTTTCACTGAAGTTTTGCTAGAAATGTTGTTTAGAAAAACAACAGGCTAGATACAACAGAGCTGTTGCCATGGTTACGGAAGTTTAATCCTGAGGTCAAAGATTTAAATAGAAATATGTATAATTTTTTACATGATAGCAAAAACGTTGCTAAAACAAGTTAACTGTTGTTAAGCTAGCTAGCAAGGCAACAAAGTGAGTACATTAGCTAAACATAAAAAAAAAAAAATTGCTGCTTAATAAATATACGAAGCTAGCCGGCTAGCGTTACACTACATCAGTTAAAAACACGTCGCTAATTAGTTAGCTAGATTGCAATCTCGACAGCTGTTAGCTGCTTTTAATTGAACGATTGATGCTTAGCATTAAGTACGATATAAATATAAATGTTCACATGCAGAGAGGTTTCTTTTATTTCTTTTTGATGGAGAGTGAATGGAAAGAAGAAGAGACAGATGGAGAGATAATAATAAGAGAGAGAGAGGGATGAAGTGATGAAATCAGCACTAAGCGATTGCGTGTGCGTGTAGAGATAAAATAAACGTTGGACTGTGTGCCTCAGATTGTCACCGATAATGATGTGAGGAAAACAAGACGAGTCACTACCACCTCCTCACCACACACACACACACACACACACACACACACACACACACACAAGAAAAAAGGGTCCCTGTCTTCTCCCAGCTCTAAAAACATAACCACTGGCAATTTCTCCGTCTCTGTGTTGTTTGCTTTCTTTTTCCTCTAATGTTTTTGCATTATCTTCTCACTCTTGCTTTCGCTCACTCTGTCTTACTCTCTGTCTTGCTCTTTGTCTCACTCTGCCTCTGTCATACTTTATAACTCACTCGTTGTCTTTCTGTTTGTCTTTTTCGTCTCATTGTTTATCTATCTCACTCTTCTGTCCCCTTGTCTATCGTATTCTGACTCTCATACTTTTCAATCTTTGTCTCTCTCTCTCTCCCTCCCTCCCTTTCTCTCACTCTTTGTGTCTCACTCTGTCTCACTCTTTTTCTGCCTGGCTGTATGTCTTACTGTCTATCTTATGCTGTATCTCACTCTGTCTCACGGTTTTTGTCTCACTTTCTACCTGACTCTTTTTCTATCTCACTATTTTGTCTCACTTTCATCTGTCTTTCATTATCTTTTTCTATTTTTGTCACTTGTTTTTATGGTGCTGTAACTCTTTGTGTTCCAGTTTGACTTCCTTTTTTTCTCTCTCTCACAAGTTGTCTCACTCTCACTCCC
Organism: Clarias fuscus; assembly: GCA_030347435.1. Taxonomy (NCBI): domain Eukaryota; kingdom Metazoa; phylum Chordata; class Actinopteri; order Siluriformes; family Clariidae; genus Clarias; species Clarias fuscus. The sequence continues at coordinate 27,668,083 of CM059208.1, forward strand.
TCCTTCCCGCTCTTCCTCTGACTCATTCTTTACCTCTCGTCTGTCTCACTGTCTGTTTCACTTCACTCTTTATCTGATTTTTTTATCTCACATTCATGTCTCATTCTTTTGCCTCACACTGTCTCACTCTCAATCTCTCTTGTCTTACTCTTTTCACCCCCCCCCCCCACACAGACTTTTCTCACTTTCTGTCGATCTCATTCTCTATCTCACTTTTTTCTTGTCTTTCATACTCTGACACTGACACAATGCCTGTGTTTTTTCTCTCAGACTCTTTATATCTCACTCTGTCTCTGCCAGTAACACTTTTTATCTCAGCTTCACCGTGTCTTAGTTTTTTTTTCTCACTTCTCACTATATCTCACTCACTCTATGTCTCCCTGTCTCTGTCCAACTCTGTCTACTCCAGTCTCTTATCAAACGCTGATTTGCGAAGAAAATTATTTTACTGTCTCGTTCTATTCTAGTATAGTCTGTCTGTATAACTCCCCTTCTGTCTCACTCTATCTTGTTTACGCTTTTGCTGCCTCACCCTGTGTCTGTCACAGGCTTTTTCTTTCTCACTCACTGTCTCACACTTTTCCTCCAGTCTAATCACATCTTTTTGATTCACTTTCTCTCTCTCTCTCTCTCTCTCTCTCTCTCTGTGACATGTTCTGTGTGTATATGTGATCTTATTGGTGTGGGACGGAACAAACACAGACATCAGGCTTCAGTTCCTTGACATGTTTCTCTGTATAATGTACACACTATACATTACACTGTGTAGACGCTTATGCAGCATAATAATTCTATCCATCTCCAAGTCCATCATCTCTCTCTCTCTCTCTCTCTCTCTCTCACACACACACACACACACACACACACACACACACACACACACACACTTCCGATGGATGTTATTTAAACCTGATCTGCCCTTTTATTGCTATCCAATCCTCCCTCTGCATCACACTCCATATCCGCTATTGATCTCACTTACCTTCTGGTAAATGTCTCTCTCTCTCCGTGTCCGTCTCTCTCTCTCTCTCTCTCTCTCGCTGTCTGATGACGATAATGGCGATGTTGATTATGACGAAGGCTCGACTAGACAGGAAATTGAATTGATTTTAACTTTAAGACAGTGCGAGGAACGCAATCCACTCATCTGATATTTAAGAAAAGATAGAACCTCGGTGCCAAACGTTTCCTCTCATCCGTAGCGTTTACAGGCTAACGCTGCTAATGAGTAAGGGAAGCTCATAGGCGCTGGTTTAAAAATAATTCACTGGATCTATAATTGCTATAAAAGTAGAGTGCATTATAGTATATTGCTATAATGGATCTTAAGGTAGTGGTTAACACAAGTAGATTATGTGCAAACAAAGGGATTTTTTTTTTCAAGCTTGGGAAGAAGTCAAAACAAGCAGGAAAGGAAATGCCTAGAAGAAAATACGAAGGCACGTCTATATTTTTAAATGTGATAATTTGATTATAATGCATCATGAAATTACATACTGCATTACATTACATTGACACTCCAACACTCAGTAACAGGAAGCTAATCTTCCGACTCTCACACAAAGAGTTATCATAGTGTACCTGGTGTACTCATTTGTCTTTTGGTGTTATATTTTGGGTTTAAAGTTGTTTAAATCCCATCTAGCTATTCAAATCTAATCTTGTCAATAGTTTACCTTAAGTATAAAACATGTAAAACTTTCTGTGCATCCATCTGAGCAAAATAAACCCAAGTTAATTAGGTTACAAGATTTTCTTTTCTTCTACTTTTCAATGTCTAGCTTAAATATTTTAGCTACAGTAGGTGTATCCCAAGTCAAAATTATCCTTCAGACATGTTTTACTATTTTAAGCTTTATTTCTTATTACCATAATTTAATTATAGCTGGTTACTAGAAATTAATACTTAATTTTAAAAAAAGTATCACAGAAAATTTACAAATGCCTAGAAACTGTGGTAAAAAAAAAAAAACTAATTCTTAGCAAGTAAACATACCTTTTGTTAAAATTAGCTAATATTTCCTATGTTAAAAAATACATATAAAATACTAGATTTACAATAATATACGCTTAAATATTAAATTAAATGATGATATACAATTGAAATATTAAACTATTAAATATGAACTAAACAAGATTTATTGTATAAGACCATTTCTAGACAATTTACTATCTATTAATAGGACAAGAAATTTACACTTGAAATTGTAGCATATATTTAGTTTGCTATAATCTTGTATTAAGAAATTGTAAATAAATTTGACGAAATTCAAGATATTTTACTTAGATATCGGTTTTTGCCATGTAGATAAATTTGACTGAATTAGAAATCATTTTAGGGCTGCACATTATGATCAAAAAATCTAATTATTATTTTGACACATATTAGCGATTGCTACTTAAACTGCAATATTGAAATTTTAAATGTATTTCAGACGCATTTATTGAGGCTGACTGCAAATAATTGGACAAATGCTCTCATTAAGAGGACGTTTGATAATATTTATTTATCAACAGAAAATGAAAAGTATATATTATTGACAAACTTAATTGAGATTAAATAATTGCACAGTTGCATTCGAATGTGTCAGTTTTTGAAAGTATTTTCTAGTTGATTTGAACTTGCAGTTTTTTATAATCATAACAAACTTCACATTTTTACTGTTTAAATTATCCTTTTTTTTAACGTTTCCTACCAATTTTGCTACTAGGATCATTATATTTTATAGTCTAGGCATTTACACACTAACTCATTTGGTGTTCAGACTATTAGACGAAAAATAAACAATTTAATCAATTATGTCAATATTAATTAATTAAATACTGTGTACCTGCCGAGTTTGGTTTTGTAGATGCAAACAATCCAGTGTGTAAAAGGTGTGTTTGTGTAAATGAGGCAGGAATGGAGGCGACGAGGCGTCAAAATATCTGCAACATACAAATTTGATTGGTTGAGGAGTGTGACAGTCTGAAATTAGATTTTTTTTTTGTAAAGAATTTATTATCCAACTGTATTCAAATGATACTGAATTCTAATAAAGGATAATGCGAAGGTGTGAAGGTATAGTTATGGGTGGAGGTGTAAAAGGCTACAAAGATTTAGTGGGCGGAGTCTATGCAGCAAAATACTGGAGAATATAGAAATATTGCAGATGCATAATTCAGATCAAACAACGGTTTCAGAGTTTGAGTTCGCTTCTAGATTGCACGCGTGTGTGGGAGGGGGAGGGGTACTTTGGTGTAATGCTCTTATCTTACACTGTGTGTGTGTGTGTGTGTGTGTGTGTGTGTGTGTGTGTGTGTGTGTGTGTGTATCTTTGTGGAGATTTGATTTGATATTTCATCACACATTGTGCACTGGGGTGATAAAAATCAATTCGACTACCCCAAGACACTAACACACAAAGCGCACATACACACACACACACATACACACATGTCATGACAAGAGAGAAAATGTGGTTTGTGGTGTAAATGTGTCCAGTGGATCATTAAAAATTCCAAGTTCATCTTCACGTTGCTGTTTTTCTTTTCGTTTTTTTTTTGGCTCTCGCAATTTCTCGCCACTTCTATCTCAGCCTCTTCCCGCATCGATCAGCCTTCTGTGTGTGTGTGTGCGTGTGTAAAGGTGTGTTTCCCGTAATGTACAGCAGCAGCAGAAGCAGTAGCAGCAGGCGTGCTCTGTAGCAGCTCAGCGTGACGCCCCATTAGCGCTCGGCCCACAGGATCGAGTTCAGAGAGGCGTCTACCTGCCCCTGCGTTCCTCCTCTCTTCTCCTCTTCCTTCGCTCCAGTTGCCCCGAAAAACAAAGAAACAGGAGTGACCTTTTTCATCCCGTCACGCCAACACGACTCTGTGTTCGGGCATTCAGACGCAGCGGGAGAGAGAAAGAGCGAGAGAGAGAGAGAGGTGGTTAAACTTCTCAAAGGCTCACAGAAAGAAAGAAAGAAAAAAATACACAAAAACAAGTTGCCAAAGTAAGGCGTGGGTGGTGTGTGTGTGTGTGTGTGTGTGTGTGTGTGTGTGTGTGTGTGTGTGTGTGTGTGTGGAAACGTTTTACTTGAGTGCACAGATTAAACGAATTGTTAATTTAAGATCTTTAATTAGATCCTAACGATCTCATCATGACATCAGGTTTGCAGCCGAGACTGTAGACGCATGTACACTCGGGTTAACGCTCAGGCACTGGCACGTGTCCGTGCAGCGATACAGAAAGGGATTATGGGTAACGTGGAGGGAAACGAGACGCTCTGATGCTTTTTCCTTTCAGGTGCATGTCAAGAGTTCTTGATAAAACGGTGAAAATATCGGTCTTCTTTTTGCCGCCGCTGAAATAAAGGATTGTGTGTGTGTGTGTGTGTGTGTGTGTGTGTGCGCGCAAGTGGGGACATGCTGGTGTGTACTGTGCCAGCTTATCACTTCATACCTCATGCTACATGGGCAGCACACACATGCATTTAAGCCTCATTAAAACAGCAGACAGCACAAGGTCAGGGAGAGAGAGACTTAACAGCGGAATGGATAATTAACGGGAGCGATCGATCTTTCGTTAAGTCCTCGTCACGGTCACATCACGGATGACGTTGCCTGTATCAGAGTTGATGGTGTGTGTGTGTGTGTGTGTGTGTGTGTGTGTGTGTGTGTGTGTGTGTGTGTGTGTGTGTGTGTGTGTGTAACAATGGATTATGCCGTGTACGTTCACCGCAGCTGATCAAACTCCTCATGATGATCTGGCTTTCATCTCCGATCATTGGCTGATCAAACAGAACACAACTTGCCAACACACACACGCTTAACAGGCATGCACGAGCTGTCATACTCCCACTCGTTCGCACTCCCACTCCCGGCACCATCACGCTTTCAGTGCGCACACACACACACACACACACACACACACAAACGCGCCCGTGCCAGCTGCATGGTCTGTCACATCAGCGCATCCCAAACACTCTCCTTCCTGTCATAATAAAGGCAGGCTTGGAGGTCAGAGAAGTGGGCAGAGCTTGATGTCAGAAGTATTCATGCAGGTCCATATATGGAGTTTCAGGTGGGGCTTTAGGACACCAGCTGAAACCTTGAGTCGATCGATTATATAGTTCATTGTAGATGAGACCGTGATCATGAAGACACAGCTGGGACTGAAGTCCGTATATTGAACGTCGAGCTAAAACTTTAAGGGCACTTTCACATTATTTTACTTTTTTTTTCTACGCTTGTATATTTTCAATCTCCGATACAACAGGTGGCAGTATGCACATAGATGGTTTGCAAGCTGCCATTAACAGAAAGAGAAGAAGAGGACGAGGAAGTCAATCTTCATAATGTTTTTTGTTTGTTTGTTTGTTTTTTTTATTAAAAAAATATGAAAGTACTAGATTCAGGTATAAAAGATTGAATTAAACAAATAATTATCCACAATTAATTAGAGATTATACAATATAAGTTACAATATAACTTTCCAAAAATATATATACAATATAAGTAATAACAGTAGACAGAGTAAACCAACAAATAAACAAACCAAACAAATAAATAACTTTAAAAAAAAAGGGGGGGGGGAGATAAATAAATACTAACAAAGAAAATAAATCACTGTGTTTAACCCCAAGTTCAGTCTTCAGCTCTTCAAGAAGCATCTCACTGTAACGAGCGCTGGTGTTGTTATTGGTGAACTTTTTACCCTGATGGTGTTCCAATACTTCTGGCCCTCGTGAATCCCAGAAAACTGTCAGCGTTGATGAATTTTCCAGCTGATGGTCGACTTTTGAACTTTTTCTCGGTCTGTGATTGAGGACTCTGCCGTTTACTCTCAGACTCGTAGTGATGAATCCATGTCTCGTCACCAGTAACGATTCTCTTTAAGAAACTTTCACCTTCCTCGGAGCATCACTCCACATTTTGTTTGCCGAAATCCAAACGCTCCTGTTTATGCTCTCCTGTGAGGTGTTTTGGCGCCGAGTAGAACCTCAGACCACAAAAAATAAACAAAATAAACAAATCACTGCACGCTGCTCTTCTTTCATATAAATCAGAAGTGTGGTGTCTATTGTTGCTCGCGTGAACCGGTGTAACACGTCTATGTATACGTGCGAGACTTTGTTCATATATGGCTACGTTGGTGGGATTTCTTGACCGTATGTGGAGAGATGATCCAGGAGCTTACTGTATACTGTATATATTGAAATGAAGGCAACTTCAACGGCTGGGTATTGAAAACCCATTTATCAGAAATATGGGCGTGTTTTAGGAATCAGGGCGTGAAGGATTAAGCTTCTGTACTTGAATGGAGGCAAATATTACAGTTGTTGCTTATCTTACGGTAGGAAATGTGGGCGTGTCTGAGCCCAAATATGATGACATGACATGTGTTTGGATCCTTAGTTGGCCAGGTGGGTGTGTCTTTTTGTCTTTTTTGACAAATATTCTTAGTCGGTTAGGAAAACCTTACAGTACCTTATTGGCTGGTTTTTATTTTCCCTGTGCAGGGGGGCGTGTCTTTGGGCTCATACACAGTTAACCTGTCTGGATCTTGCAGATGGACCCATCTCTTATTATTATTTGTGTATATGTGTGTATATATATATATGTGTATATAAATGTATTTTTTTTTTTGTAATTTTGATAATGTTATCTCTATGTGGGAGTCTTATTAAGTTGGGAATGAGCGCAGCAATGTGTGTGAATTCTTTGTTGTGACTTGTGTAATTCCTGCAGATATAGTCAGACTGAATTCAAATGAGCAGCTTGGAGAACACTCTGTTCTCTCTCTGTCTCTTTCTGAGATGATTTGATGCTAATCTGGAAAAGTGATCATGGTGAATGAGTAACGACTGGATTAATTCAGCCAGTGATTAAATACGTTCAAGTTTAGTAGAGATTCTTCAATACGGTACAACGTAGGACGCTTTCTTTACTATGACTAACCGATAGACACGCCCCCTTAATCATAGCGGACTTTTTAACGCTGTTACTTCCTTATATAGGCATGGAACGAAATGAACTTGTTTTATCTGCAAGAGAATGTTCCTTAGCGCCCGAATGTCCTTCGTGTCTTGGCTCTGGTTTCTGTTCTTCGAGTCGTTCGGTGTCAGATGGTGATTTGTTCCCCGTTTTAGCCACTGCTTTGTAAAGACCTTCTAATGTGTGAGAAATTTGTCAAACAGATGAGAGCGGACGTTGGACTGGAGTATTCATATTGTCATTTATTAGGCACGAAAGATCAATATGGTATTGTATCATTGCCCTTTAATGAGGAAAAAAGGGAAAAGTGAGATGTTGTTTTGCCGAGTGAGAATGTCCTTGATTTAAAACAAGTGCACGCGCGCACACACACACACACACACAACCTCTTTTCTTATCCTTAAAAGCAACCCAAACAATATTGAACGGGGCTGAAACAGAAAATCATATGCCTAGAGAAAAAAACCAGAACAAGTCAATCAAGGCTGAAAAGAAACACCTGTAATGATCTGTCAATTCATCACCAAAGGTTCTCTATGTTGGAAATTACTACAGCCAGCGTAGTCCATCATTATCCACCCAAAATGTCACGTGAACAACTTGTAAGGGGGTCTGATGCACCAGTGTCGAGGTGACGTGTTGAATAGTTGTGCGTCGTTCTGTTCTGTTGTAAAGCTGAATCATTAATCTGTCAGCACTTCGAGCACTTTGTTAGAGTTATTGAATAGAACTGTTGGGTTTTTAAGACCGTCGAGTGGATGCGAGTCGAGTTGTTGAGTTGTGTTGGTTTATTACGGTTTAATTGATTTGAGTTTTTGTTGTTATAAAGACGTGAGTTACTGTAGGTTATGTTGGACGCGGTGAGTTGAGTCGTGTTATGAGGATGTAAGTGTGTGATAACGTAAGTTGTGTTATGTTAAAGTCAGTTGTGTTATGTTGATTTGCGTTGAGTTATGAAGATATGAGTTGTGCTGATATGTGAGTCGAGCTGTTATGAGATTCAGTTGAGTTGTTATGAGGATGTGAGTTGTGTTAATGAGTTGTGTTAATGTGATTTGTGTTATGTTGATGTGAGTTGTTTTGAGGATGTGGGCTGCACTGACGTGAGTTAAGTTGATGTTAATGGTGTTGAGGTGAGTTGTGTCGATGCGAGTTGTGCTGTTATATGGATGTGAGTTGACTTGTGTTAATGTGAATTGTGCTCATATAAGGATGGGATTTTTGTCACGTTTATGTCAGTTGAGTTGTGTTGATGAGTTTGTCGTTATCTTGACATGAGTTGAGTTGTTATGTGATTTGTGCGTTGTGTCATTATAAATTGTGTTATATCTTTATGTGTTGATGAACAGCTGCTGTGTTGAGTTGCATCGCATTGACCTGAGCAGCACTAAGCCAATATATACCAAGTGCTTTTTTTTTTTTTATCCTGTGATTTAAGTGTGAAGACAGTTTTAAAAGGCTGATGTGGTTGAGAATCGTTTCTTGTGGACATTAAGGCCAAAAAATTATGCTCAAAGCAGAAGGGACATGAATAAAAGATTTCTTTTTGTAGTGTGAAAATTTGAGTTTCTTGAATAAAAAAGCAGCCGAGTATATTGTGCTCAGTTTTCTGCATTGTGTGATTACTGCAGAAATAAAAGTAAGTTCTTGGTACTGCACTCGTACTGTTGCGCCCTAGAGTAGCTCTATAACTATTCCCTGAGTGATAGCGTTCGGATGTTGACTAGCGTTCCATCTGTCTCCTGCTGGCCGCTGGGCTTTGTGTGCTTCAGTGCAGGAAGGAGTGATGGAGGGAGGGAAGAAGGAGGAGGAGGAGGGAAGAGCTTTGAGCGTGAGACTGTTTATGTTTGAAGAGTTCCCCCCCCCCCTCCCCCCCCCCCCCACATCCGACCTTCATTTCATCTAATCTTCTTTCTTCTACTTCACAACAACTCTCTTGTTTATGAGCACCTGTGCATTAGAGAGGGGGTCGGAGGCTAGAGGTCAGGGGTCACCCGCTGGTTAAAAAGGAATAGTAAGAGATTGACATTTGATCCTGGTCATCATCGGGTACTTGACCTCATCTTCTGCTTCCCGGCATCTACGTAGACCGGAACAAACATGACCGCTTGTTTTCCTCAGGGAAAGCCCAGGTCAAAACAATCTCTCTCTGACATACACACGCAAAGCGCACACACACACACACACACACACACACACACACACACACACACACACACTTCCTTGGAGCATTCGGCCTCAGTCCCTCAACGTCAGCAAAACTAGCCAGCTGCCTTTGTCAGAGATTGCAACGCGATACCTCGTTCCGGCCCGTCTCTAATTTGTAGGCAGTAATTAGCACTCGAGTGAAGGTCCCCGTCCCAAAAGCAGCCGACGGAAAGGTCATCCAGCACCGAGCCTTTTCCCCCCTTGACATCTTCCTTCGTTTGTGTATGTGTGTTTTGCCTTTTTTTTTTCCGGAGATTTGGGACGAGGCCTTTTCAATCTCCTGTTCAGTTTGCAGAGCTTCGCTTTCCGCTCCTTCCCGCCGTGCTGGGATAAAAAAAAAAATAGAACAAGAAATGCATTTCAAATCAAATAAAATGCGCCGTGCTGCAGAACGCTTCGCTAAAATAGATCCGAGGATATACTGCGAATACACGGAAGCCATTTTAAGAATTTGCATTTCAGATGTGATCCGCAGCGCCAAGATGGAGAGTTGGCAAATGGAAGTGCTAGGAAGTGTAATAAGCATTAATGGAATGATCAGTCGGTAAGTAACAGTAGTTTATCTCGCACAAAATATGTTTTAGAAATCCACACTTGAGATGTTTTATTCCTGCTCCGGGTAACAACTTCGTCGTAATTTTAAACTAGAGTGTAAAATCAATGTTGAAAACCTCTACTCAGAAATATAAATGTTTTTAAATAAAGTTGAGCTGGAGCAGAGTGAGATGAAACTTTGCTAATTCTAATGCTAATGCTAAGTTCCAAAATGGCGGCATGTCGTGACGTTACAGCGTTCAGCTACATCATGAAGTTTGGTTGTTTGTTTGTACAACAGCGAGGAACCGGATGTAGTTTGAGTCAAGAAAACATCAGACTTGACCTTTCAACACCATTTGGTGTAAAAGAAATGAGCAAGTGTTTTTAAGCAAACCTATTGGGTAAATTTGACTTTTTAGTTATCTTTAGATGTTCACATTGATCTCCTTTTTTCTATTTTTGTCTTGACCTGAAGTTTGAACAAACCGATCAGATTTTTCCCTCTAATGTGACCTCATATAAGAAGAACCCCTCCCTTGACTCGTTGCACAGCTCTGCAGTTCTCTGGAAGGGCGTGGCTCAACAGTAGCTCATTTACATAGACACTGAAACCGCGAGTTAGGACGAGGATTGAAACAAATGGAAGGTTGTATAAAAGTATAGAAATCTAAGAGATACCGGAGGGATGTTTGAGCTAGAGCAGTAACGCATACACACTGGTGAGGGGCTCTGAGACCTGTCTTAGCTTCTGGAAGAATTAGTCAAATATGGGACCTTTTTAATGTAGAATGCAGATTGAATACAAGTGGGTGGCAACGTGGTTCGGCAGGGGTACCAGGATCCTCATAACTCGGTTTTGGGGTATTTTGGGATATTAATGCAGAGACTATTGACTACAAATATTTTGATACAACTTTTGTAGGGACGTGTGCAAAATTCAAGGTGATGCAACAGGAAAATGGGAATTTGGGGGAAAACCATCTTAGAAAAGTTAAAGCGAGGCTCTCCCAGCTTAGATGCGGGATCGAGCCCGTTTCCTCCACCGGTATGACCCGCACTAATCGACAAAGTGTTTGCGCTCCGAAAAAAATTATATTAATCATCCAATATCCATCAATCCATTGTCTATAGCACTTATATTGTGTAGGGTCATGAGGGGCCTAGAGCCCATCCCAGGGAAATTAGGGCACAAGGTGGGGTACACCTTAACCCTGGGGTGCCAACCTATTGCAGGGTACAAGCTCACACACTAGAGGAAGTTTAGAAAACACCAATCAGACTACATTGCATGTCATTAAAGAAACTGGAAAACTTGTAGGAAAACCATCAAACACAATGTGAACTTCACGCTTGCAGACCGGAGGCGAGATTCGAACCCGCAATCCTGGAGGTCTGAGGTGTTAATCACTAATCCACCGTGGCGCTCTGTAGTCATCAACAAAGCAAACATTAGGACCTTTAAACACCTGAAGCTGTAGTAAGTCTCGCCGCACACAACACGTCTATTAGCAGAGAGCGATTTGCGGAAAATTACCGTGATCTCTATACTGATGGTGTTTTTGTTCAATCTTTTCTCCTTTCACCTCATCTATTGTAGAAAACACAAACAACACAACGAGAAATCAATGCGAACCGAGAGTTTGTTGTTCCTGCGGCCAGCGTCTCAATAGCGGTAAATGGCAGAAGGAGCATTTATCACTCAGCCAGACCTTTTAAATAAATAAATATATAAATAAATCACAGTGATAAAACCGCTTCGGGGGTAAGAGGAAGAGTATCCTGGGTATTTTTTTTTATTTTTTATTTCTGTTTGTTTTTTTTTTTATCTCGCAGCATGACATTTAAAAGTCAATGGGTTTACTCTGTCTACTCTACACTTAAGCAAATGTTATCGCTCCCCTTAATTTCCCTAGTTTTTTGGCAACACAAACAAACAGGTGAGACGCTAATGACGGAGGCGGAATTGTTACAGCTGCGGGTGCGTTACGATCTCGCTCCGTCTTTCACCTCACCTCTGGCCTAATAAGATTTTTTTTCCTTCTTCTTTCTCCGCAGTGAGCAGCCGTCCCATTATAATTACAAGCCCATCTCTCGTTTCTTCACAGGTTGTCAGCGATGTTTGATGTATTCCTGCTATAAACGATGCTGAAGTGAGCCTTGTTGATGCCGCCGTGCGCTGACAGCCATTCATGGTTTAGCTGGTTCTCTGCCAAAACATTTCAATAGATTTTTTTTTTCTCTTTGAGCCGCACACGCTGTCATTAAATTGTCTCGACAGCAACCCTGCCACTTGCTACCCTCCACCTCCCTCCCTCCCTTACCATCTTTACTAAACAATGTTCCAGTCCAGCGCACAGCTAAATCACCGGTGTTAAATTAACACACAGAGTGCACATTTCAAAACAATGTAGTTCTCAAATGGAGCTGTTGATTTGACGCCACGTTCTGTTGCGCGGCCTGATGGCAACAGCGTCCCGTGAGAAGGTACAAGCACTTCCCAAAATTACTTTTGCTCACGAGTATTTTGTGTTCTTTCTGCTTCTTTTTTTTCCCATACAGGCTGATAGAGGTGATATCAACATCGCCCATGGCTCACTGTCCAGTCTGAGTCGCAACAACCACCCAATTACACTGGATTCTGGGGGTCTGGAGTGGACCAGGAATTGCTCAATTTCTCATTTGAGCCATCAGTACCTAGCTTAGGAGGTTCGGTCATCAAACCTACACTCTGAGAACCACCAGTGGTCCTTGAACGAACAGTGCTGCTGCTCCACTAATCACAACCATTTCTACAAGTTCTTCCACCAATCAAGCAGGAACCGTCGCTGCACGGCAAGGAGTTCTGTTTCTCCGATCGGAGCCAGAATCTGGAACTTGACTAGTTTAATTTGTATCCAATCAGAACAAGGATACCTGGAGAAATGGGTGGGGCTAAAGTCCTACTCGTGATGCTGGTGATCGGTCTGGAAAACGTGAACGGTGTGAACTGGAACCCAGTCCCGCGCAAGACCATCCGATATCACGGTAAGTAACTAATCAGATTTACACTCTGTACGATTTATAGATGTATATATTTTAATAAGTATTAAAGTAATAACTGTACAAAGAACTGAACACTAATTAGCTTTATTCTGCTGATTTGCTTGTTTGCTACTAGCTTAAGACGAATTCCCGCACACATGGTGTGAACGTGTATGAAGTCCACTAACTTTTTTTATGTGCAATCAAATAAATCAATCAGTTATGAATCATTAGTTAATTATAAGTATGTTTGGATGATTTTTTTCTCATCTACTCTACTCCGCCCCCTACAGTATTCTGTATATCAATGATTGACATAAACAGGCGTTTTGGTCCAGCAGTCAGTTTTCCCAAACGGATTTTCTCAGCAACTTGATACACTTTCCCTAAGGTTATGGTTTAATCCATCGTTTTATTTATATATATATATATATATACATGGACAAAATTGTTGGTACCCTTCGGTCAATGAAAGAAAAACTCACAATGGTCACATAAATAACTTTAATCTGACAAAAGTAATAATTTAAAAAAATTCTATGAATGTTAACCAATGAAAATCAGACATTGCTTTTCAACCATGCTTCAACAGAATTATTTAAAAAAATTAACTCATGGAACAGGCCTGGACAAAAATGATGGTACCCCTAGAAAATAATGTGACCAAAGGGACATGTTAATCCAAGGTGTGTCCACTAATTAGCATCACAGGTGTTTACAATCTTGTAATCAGTCAGTGGGCCTATATATAGGGATCCAGGTAGTCACTGTGTTGTTTGGTGACATGGTATGTACCACACTCAACATGGACCAGAGGAAGCGAAGGAAAGAGTTGTCTCAGCAGATTCGAAAGAAAACTATAGACAAGCATGTTAAAGGTAAAGGCTCTAAGACCATTTCGAAGCAGCTAGATGTTCCTGTGACTACAGTTGCACATATTATTCAGAAATTTAAGATCCATGGGACTGTAGCCAACCTCACTGGACGTGGCCGCAGGAGGAAAATTGATGACAAATCAAAGAGACGGATAATCCGAATGGTAACAAAAGAGCCCAGAAAGACTTCTAAAGCGATCCAAGGTGAACGTCATGCTCAAGGAACATCAGTGTCAGATCGCACTATCCGTCGTTGTTTGAGCCAAAGTGGACTACATGGGAGACGACCAAGGAGGACACCATTGTTGAAAACCAATCATAAAAAAGCCAGACTGGAATATGCCAAACTACATGTTGACAAGCCACAAAGCTTCTGGGAGAATGTCCTATGGACAGATGAGACAAAAATGGAACTTTTTCCCAAGGCACATCAGCTCTATGTTCACAGACGGAAAAATGAAGCATATGAAGAAAAGAACACTGTCCCTACTGTGAAACATGGAGGAGGCTCTGTTATGTTCTGGGGCTGCTTTGCTGCATCTGGCACAGGGTGTCTTGAATCTGTGCAGGGTACAATGAAATCTCAAGACTATCAAGGGATTCTAGAGAGAAATGTGCTGGCCAGTGTCAGAAAGCTGGGTCTCAGTCGCAGGTCATGGGTCTTGCAACAGGACGATGACCCAAAAGACACAGCTAAAAACACCCAAGAATGGCTAAGAGGAAAACATTGGACTATTCTAAAGTGGCCTTCTATGAGCCCTGACCTCAATCCTATTGAGCATCTTTGGAAGGAGCTGAAACATGCTGTCTGGAAAAGGCACCCTTCAAACCGGAAACAACTGGAGCAGCTTGCTCATGAGGAGTGGGTCAAAATACCTGCAGAGAGGTGCAGAAGTCTCATTGACAGTTACAGGAATTGTTTGATTGCAATGATTGCCTCAAAAGGTTGTGCAACAAACTATTAAGTTAGGGGTACCATCATTTTTGTCCAGGCCTGTTCCATGAGTTTATTTTTTTTTATAATTAGGTTGAAGCATGGTTGAAAAGCAATGTCTGACTTTCATTGGTTAACATTCATAGAATTCTTATTTATTATTACTTTTGTCAGATTAAAGTTATTTCTGTGACCATTGTGAGTTTTTCTTTCATTGACCGAAGGGTACCAACACTTTTGTCCATGTGTGTGTATATATATATATATATATATATATATATATATATATATATATATATATCATGTTTTATGTCTCTTCCTACGATCTTGGTTAAAATCCAACCAGGAATGGAATGCACCGGAAACAGGCTGTGAGATTCTCAAGTACTTACTGATGATTGTGTCGCTACTGGGTCTGTACTTCATCAGTGTGACACAAGATGCATCTGATTGGATGGATTCTAAAAATGGAAGGTTTTCTGTTTGAAACTCAACTATAGGAGAACTAAACTCGACCCCGGTTAACTCATAAATGGCCGAAAGGTTGGAACGGACAGAGCCTGGCTGTTGCTTAGAATACGCCTACTTTCCTCAATTACCACAAGCTGGTTCGCTTAGATTTATCTTAGATAAAATGCTAAGGTGGTTAATGCTAGTTTATATGCTAACATTACTTTGCATTTGATTGAACTCATCGTCACTACAATGTTTTCAGTTAGCGGGTTAGCTAAGACAGCTAGTGGTTTGAAATCTGCAAATCAGCCACGCCCCCTAATTATGCATAATTGTTTGGCTTACTAAAAAATTCACCCTTGTACAGTTATCATAAGTAGCAAACCTAGCTATCGAGACCAATGCTGTAAACTTGTTTATTTCTGCTGTAATTTTAACATGGGGATTGACTCACTTTTGGAATAGTGGTCATTTGAGGAACTGCATATGTTTTTATAAAATTTTTTTTTTTTTTGCAGTTCTGCATTGGACTCGTTTTTCAGAACATGTTTCTTACCCCTTGAGTTCAGTGTCCTCATTCTGGAACTGTTCTCGGAACACATCAGCGAGTTCCAGAGTTCTAGGAACTCTAGAATTCGTCCAATCAGATGCGACCTGCGTCAGATCAAAGGAAGTTTGAGGGATTGGAATTTGTTTACGTTAATTTTGACGCGTTGATTCATCTCAAGCTAAAATGGACAGGTTAATACTGAGAGCCAGTAGTCCTAGTGGCCATTTGAGGAACTGCACTGGGAGTTATAAAAATAATAAAAAAACGCTTATATATTGATTCAGAATCTAGAATTTGTTAGCGTTGTCAGCTTCTTCAGCTCCTTTGTGTTCTTCTTCTCCTACCTACCCTGTTTCTCTTTCTCTCTCTTTCTCTCGCTCTCTGGTTACCTTGTTTTTTTATTTTACCTTTGAGCCTTTTTCTTTTTCTTTCGCTCGGCTCCCTCCTCCCTCTCTCGTTCTCAGGCCGATCGGGTTACCGCACGCCTTTACTGGCTCTGGCATAAAAGCACTCGCTTTCCTGCCCTCGCTCACTCCTTCCCTCACTCCCTCGCTCCATTTGTTCTCCTTCTCCTTTACTCTGGCTTGTTCCAGTGCTCGTTGTTTTTCTTTTTGTGTGTGTGTGTGTGTGTGTGTGTGTGTGTGTGTGTGTGTGTGTGTGTGTATGATACAGTTGACACCTCACTGACGGGCAGGAAGCAATGCACTAGAACAACAGGTAGTGAACTAAAAGCAAGCTCACACACCCACCAGATTGCAGGATTGTGTGCAAACAAACTATAAACAACAAAGCAATCCTAAAACACACACACACACACACACACACTTACAGCCTGGAGAGATGGTGAGATTGTTTCTTAACACCATAAATGGACGAGAAATGGCAAGAACGAGAAAAGAAAAATATACGGCGTGTGTGTTTAACTACTGTTCCAGGTCATGAGTGTGTCTCAAACCACATAAACATGAACCCTGTGTGCACTGTACGAGAGACAGACAGAATGCTAGAGCCTGTGTGTGTGTGTGTGTGTGTGTGTGTGTGTGTGTGTGTGTGTGTGTGTGTGTGTAGTGCTTAGACGGGCAATCCAAGGGATTTAGATCTCAGCCAGCATCGCCGTACATGTGTGTGTGTGTAGAGATTAAAGTGCAGATAATATTCACCCCATCTCTTACTCTCTCCCCCCTCTTCAGTTCCTCCTAAATGAACTGTGGATTCAAGTCCACACACATACGCACACACTCATACTTCCATCATTTTCAGTTTTACTGTTCTCTTTCTCTCTCTCTCTGTCTCGGGCTCGGACATAAACTCATTTTCTCTTGTTGTCTCTCCGTTTGCACATTTTCACCCACACAGTAACGCTCCCAAAACTGTTGCATCACAAAATCACACAATGATGAACTGGGTACTTCAATTCCAGCAAGTCTAACTGTAAAAATCTGGTGTTTAGGGTCGGAGTAATGTCATTATCATGACAACAGCTACAGTAGATACAAGTACTTTAAATTCTATGAAGTTAAGAGGAAGAAAAGATGTGATTTTTTTGTTTTTTGGCTCAGGCTGTAAACGTTTATTTCTGTTGTAAAGTTGGATGTTGTAATATGGGGCTTTATGGGGTTTGAATGACTTTTGGTGCCAGCACCTAGTGGTTGTTCAAGGAACTGCACATTTTCACACCTACACATTTGCTTCATTTTTCAGAACCGGAGACCTGCCCGCTGTATGTAACTCGTTTTCACCTTCTGCATCAGCGCAAGTTTACTAATCAGAGTTAACAAGATGGCCGATGCAAATCTCTCAAATGTTTTTCACCTCAAACTTTTTAAATTTTAAAAAGCTTG